>JAPYZR010000487.1:6944-63903 GCA_030522945.1 Trichopria nigra | reverse complement strand
CCCCCCCATTTCGAAATTTTCCATTATTGATACTGAATTTGAATTCAGCGACCCCGAAAACCCCCGAGTTATTCGTCAACATTGACGACATAATTGGGACTTGATGGATTAATCTGTATTTAATTCGGGAATTAACGCTTGGGAAAAATACAATAGATTACACAAATCAACTTTTTGTTTGTAATTTTGGTATTGGGTTATTTGGAGTTTGATCAGCCGTGGGCATTTAATGAAAAAACTGGTTATTTTTATATCCTGCGTGATTAAATTCAAATACTTTGACCCGACCTACGTTACGGGTCGAAGTAATATCTTATTGTTAACGCAATAACTGGGTGAAAGGAGTTTCGTGACGGACAATTTTTCTTCGTTGGAAGGGGTTTTGCATTATCCTCGAACAATAGATTAACCTATACACAACTGTCTAGAAATTTATTTATTTATACATTTTTTATATGTTGACTAATAATTACTAATTAAATTAAAAAAAAAAAATAGAAGGATATCCAGTCTATTATACAAAAAGAAAACATTTTAATACTTTTGTTAAAAAAAGTTCCTAACATATGGTTAATGAGCCTGTCTTCTCACATAATACATTTAAAATATTCAAATAGTAATATACTTCTTTTAAGCGTAATATTTAATTAATGAAAACGTAAATTCATTGAATGGGAACCGCTGTATTGTCAGTTTGCTATTGAACTAAACTATTTCCGCTTGAGCGTATAAAATAGTCAAACAGTCCTCTAGTACTTTCCTATCTTCCGAATCGTTCCTTTCGAACAGTGCGCATTTCCTGAGTTTAGATTAATGTTTATGTAAAGCATTCGTTGACGCGAGTAAATCGTTAAAGTGGTGACCACAAGAAATAATGAACATGAGAAGTACATTATGGATGTTTTTCCTGCAACGTTTGTAAAATTGTTATACACTGATTTGCTATTAAAATTATAGTACAGCGATAGTGTCATTTTAGTGTACCGGTCTTTATCGCATTTAAAATTATTACCTTATTTATCTTTTTTTTATTAATATTCTAACATATCATTACCATTACATTTATTCGGTATTCAGTGGAATGTTTTAAAATATATGAATTGAATAAATTATATAGTTCATGAATATTTATACTTTATGAATTCGAATATATAAAATGTTCTTTAAAATGTTTGGAGTGAAGTTTCACTCCAAAAAGAGTGATAATTGAGGCACTCTCGTAAACGAGTAAATGTTCACTCTTTAAGAGTGACACTTCACTCTGTTTGGAGTGTAAATTCTTCGACTCACTCCAACGTAGAGTGAAATTTGAAATACCACGCTTTGATAAATCATTATTATTTTCGGCAAATGTGCTAAAGGCAAATGTGCTGCACTTTGCCGGAGAATATCTTTTTTTTTTTTTTATAAACGATTACATCATATTTCATAACTAGTGTGCAGTTTGATGGTACAGACAAGGAACCACGAGATCCATCTTCTCAAACAACGACATACCGTCAACGTTCGACCAGCTAATATTATGGCGGATGTCATAAATAAGCTTGGAATTAGAATTATGCAACAATATATGGGTAATGGAAACGTGGCTTATTCTCCGATAGGAGCAACATTTGCCCTAATTGCTGTCTACGAAGGTTCATCCGGTAAGGGCAGTCAACAAATCTACGATACGTTATACCTTCCGTGTGATCAGGAAATTGTTAGAATTGGATTGCGGGACATTCTTCGTTCGCTCAGAGTAAGATATTATCATACAAGATTTTCATGAACAATGCAATGCGGTATGTAAAAAACAAAGATTGGAAAATTATGATAAATATATTATGTGATCGTATATAATGAATAAGTAAACCTCCCTATTAAAATATGTATACGAACGCATACCGCACAAAAATTTTAGTGTGCAGAGTTTAGTAGAATCTTTTTAGTGATTAAAAATCATGTTTGAATAACCATTTCTACTGGCTACTGGGAAATATTTCACGATAAATACGATCATCAATCAAACAAATTAATTAGAATTGAATAAAATAAAAAACAAATTAATTAAAATTGTCGCGATTTGTGTCCTAAAGGAATAACAAGTTGGGCAGAATGAGTATAAAAAGTACTCTTTAAGGCTTCCTGTGAGGCCAGTTGTTTGCTCGTTTCTTATGATCTGACAAAGAGCCGTATTTTCTATTCTTGTTTCAATTACAGAGCTCATCTCTGTACAGTTCTCCATTAAGACAATGTAGAGTCAAGTTTAAGTATACATTTGTCTGTAGATTCTTATCTCGTAACCATAGTCACTTTCGAAACTTATTTTGATGCTATTTAGCAACGTGCCTTCCAGTATCTCAGATAGATTTGTTTAAATTCAATTGTTTTAAATCATTTGTAACGAATGACTCATGAAAGTGAGTCGTTTTCTATAATTTTCAAAAGTTGCACAATTAATACGCATCTCGTTTTTCATTGAGTTACTCCAATTGAAGTTTGCGAGACATAATGTTTATAAGTTGCCTCCATTTGCGACATTAACAGCCTATAGTTGGTATGATCTTATCATCGAACTATACTGAGTTCAACAGCCACTCACATGATGGTAAAGATTCGTACCGAATAGTCCATCTGAATTAAAAACTCCCTACATGGTTCCACGACTCTTATAATTTTTTGTGGATCATCCAGCTCTGTTGGTTAGACAGGATTTGTTGATTCTTATGACAATCATCTGATCAGTGATTTTCCACTGCATGCCATGTGTCAGATTTAGGAAGTTTGAGCTTCCAACTCCATGATGACTTTCCCATCTCACACATAATGATGGCTAAAAAAACAATTGTATATACTATAGGAATAATTAATTATACCGAGTCCTTAAAAGATGTGTTTCAGGAGGCTTTGTATACTTTGTAACGTACATCGCATAGGGCTGGTTGTAACGGCAGCCTACACATTTTGATTATTATTTTTTTACATATTCCTAATCAACGAAGCAGTGAAATAAGAGTTTGGCAAATTATCATGAAAATTTCGCACTTTTCATACACAAAACTGTACTGTTTAGTGTTTATTATACTTCTCAAAATCATTACATATATTGGTTTTAGTGATTCGTCATTTGTTTATAATGTTTATAATTTATGCATTTATTAAATTATCTACATATAAAATGTATTTCAGACTTACCTTAATCCAGAAAGTTTTCTTGGCGGTCTGAAATTAAACTTGGCGAATATCCAATTACGATCGGATTATCAGAATATCTTAAGATATTATGGTTTTAATTTAACATCAGTGCTAGAACTCTTCAACATCTCTCCAAAAAATGAAACTGACTTTAATGCTTCAAATGATACTAGTGCTTCGAATTCATCTATGGTATCAAATATTACTGGATTAGATATGATGATGTCCAACGAAACTACAATGCCTGTTCCAATAAACACTTCGCAAGTTACAATGAACCAAAATATCGATACGACAATGCCTGTTCCAATAAACATTTCGGCAATTACAACGAATCAAATTAATAATGTATCTACAGATATGTCTTCATCTACCGCCACTAGCCCAACTCTTGACTCAACGACAACTACATCCGCTAATGCAACCAATGCAACTAATGCAACGAATGCGACAGATACAATGCCTACAATCAATACATCGGTAGTTTTGCTGCCGATTATTCAAAATGTAACAATGCCTAATCTTTTTTCATCTGTAAGTACAAACACGTTAACGGAACAAATAGTGCCGTCACTTAATGAAAACAGGGAAAATGTTACTGATTCTCTTCAACGTATTACTTCCCAAACGTTATCGGCTAATCAACGTATTTCCGAAGAAATAACGAATGCCCCATCTACATCGTTTCGCGGTGTATCCTTAATGAAAGTAGCTATATACCAAGAAGTAGCAACTCCTGATCAAAACAATCCAACAACATGGAACAACGCAGAAAGGCGTACAATGGAGATGTCGACATTAGATTCACCCCAGGCAAGCCTATTAAACCCTACGACGAAATCTACCGCTACATCACAGATTGACGATAACATTACTAATAATAATTTGAATAGACCAATTAGAAGTGCTGAGAAATTGTTACCAAGTTTTTACGGTACTGAATTTATTATCATTAGATATCAATAATTATTTGTTTTGGATATTATTAGATAGTATAGAAGAGGTCTTATTCATTTTATATGAAAATTTTGATCCCTACCCAGGAATTAATTCTCTATAAAGACTCTACTTGTTTTAAGTATAATATTATTGAATTAGTTTAATGTTTAATCACCCTTGTCTCGGTTTACCGATCAATTATTCGTCCAATAATGTAATTTGAAATAGCTGAGTATACGAGATCTATATTGTTGTATCCTAATATTTTCTGTTTCAGATAATATTTTGAGAATTTATAATCGAACATTTGGGAAAAGGTCCATATCAAAATTTGGAACGTTAGAGAAAAGTTATACTGATTTACCTTTTTTGGTGAACGGATGCGAACTTACGACTGTTTCAGCAGCGAGTTATATAGCAATATTACCTTTTGCTTATTTTTCCTTCTTGAAAGCTGTTGGAGTAGAACTTCCATTAGATGTCAGTTTCGCAACAAAGAATTACAATTAATATGGATATGAAATAATAAGTAGTACTTCTTAGTATATTTATCAATCATTTCTACGTTACAAGTTCTAAATTAATGTACTTAACAAAAATATTTTATTTGGGTTTTTTATGTATACTCGCATCGGTATGTTTATTGCATTCGCTTAATATTTATCTTATACACTATCCAAGTGTTTTTGTATATTGTATAGACTCATACTATAATGTTAGATTTTTCGATATATTTTGAAACGATATTAATTGCACTTTAAAAATTTCCATTATGTTAACATAATGTTATTTACATTAAAGATATAGTCATTTGAGCGAAATACTTTTATAAACAATTCTAAAAATTTGTAGTTTAGATGAACAAGTGCATGCAATAGCTACACTCGTATTATTAGGATATAAGGTAATTGGTAGAATATAATGCTGGTAACACGACATTACCATTATAAACTTAAAGAAAGATGCTGCTTTATTTTATAATAAGAAAATAAATTACATTTTCAGAACCCAAAATATAATATTCTGCTATTACTATCTACTGAGGCAGCTGACACATCGCGATTAATAAAGAAACTAAGTTCAAAAAGTCTAAGATTATTACGCAAACGCATGTATCCAACCTGGATTAAGGCAACAATTCCATCCTTCATGGTTAAAGGATATGTTACTCTAACTCGGAATCTGGAAATGGTAAGTTGCGTTTTTCATGTCAAGTATTCATAAAAAAAAATAACAAATAAATAAACTAGTAAGTGACAGAACTGTATTATAAGTTGTACGAGTTTTAAAATGTTACCAACTAAAACTTAGCCGTAATGATAAGGTGCCTTTAGTGGCATTCAGGTTGGTCAATGTGGTCTATATCGTCATGACCCGGATGAGGCTCTTGATACTTAGATACTATTTATAAACACTTTCTTGAGCGGCTACGCCAGCAGGCAAATACTGATAACTTAATTAACACTGGTTTTTGAACATTACTGCAACGAGAGCATGTAATTCGATGATGCTATAAGTACAGGGGATCGTAATAAGCTACTAACAATTAAATAGTAATCTTATCGATTTGTTGACGGAAGTTTTTAAGGACCTTTTGGAGACTTTTTGGGGACCAACACCAGAAAGTATCCAAGTGACAATGATCCCAAATTCTTGATTTCGCATGTAGCGACTCTCTCCGATTTCCCAGAAAAGCTTGGAAATGTTTCGAATATGGAAGGATATGCGCTTTGTAATATACGATGAAATTTAATAAGCTATAGCTCCCAAATAAAAAACGTGCGAATTGCTAACTCTTCCTGCAATTAGTAGTTTGAATTATCTGTAGGCAGTTTGGTGCTAAAGTACATATGCCACCTCGAAGGGATGCGAAAAATCTAATCTAATCAATGAAATATTGGGGTCATAGAGATGGGTCTTTCTTATACTCTTCCTAGTCCTGAGAGTGTAGTCAGACGTAATATTCGATGCATATCAATGAATGGTTGACCGAAGCCGCAGACATTCCGTGCTTCTAAAGGAGGGTCAACCTTTAAAAATAACTGAATGCACCATATTTGAGGTTAATTTTCTTTTATATGATAGTTGGGTTTTGTTATATTGGAATATTCAGCTGTAAATAGGCTGGCTATAACTCTTTTTGGCAAAGGATATAGAATCGAACTTTTAATTTAAAAAAAAATTATAATTTTAGACTTACTTCAATACATTTTAGTGTCATTTTCAGTTTCCAAGATTGTTATATTTAGGTACAAAGCGCTTATGATATTTATAACGGAAAAAGTTAGTTTTTCAATTTGCTAGTTTTTATGAAAATTAATTTATTTATACCTGCTAAATCTGAACCATGTATAATCTAACATATCTTGATCCGTAATAAATATTTACTTATAAAGATATATTTAATATTTTCCATTATAGAATACTTATTGCTAACCAAAAAGTCCGTTTATATAGAAAAAGCTTTTAAATTATTCAAAAGTCATTAGAATTTACATCGGGTATTCTAAATCATCCAAGATAAAAAAAATATATATATTTAAAACCCTGAGTGTATTCGCAGTATATTTACATATGTAATGCGTTATGCGAATTATATATACGCAGTAGGTTAGGTTAACAATGGCAGATGATATATCATAATTCAATAAAAAATATGCATTACAGCTTGGTATCACAGACGTGTTCAATCCTAGAGCTGCTGATTTATCGCCGATGACTTTTGACCTCGGAGCATATGTAAGAGATATTGAACAAAATGTTGGAGTTACTATTCAAAACAATATGAATTCAGTTAACATGGCTTCGCAAATTTTACACTCAGAACTGACATCAAGTATTCAGTTACAACATTCTTATCATAGCGAACATGGAGGTAGGTTACTAATTATAAATTATAAACTATAAGCTATAAAATATTACTCAAAAACACGAGTAATTTTAATTTTAATGTCTTTTTCTATTTTTATTAAAATCAGTAAGACTATTTTTCTATTAAATTTAATTTAAGCTCTTTTACAAATCCTGATATTATTAAAAAAAAATTATATCGTCAAAACCGGGACGAAATCTTATTGCTTTGTTTAAATATTAACATACACATTTTTAATAAAATTTATAATACATAATTATTAATAAACATCAAGTACTATGTTATTTAGGAAAACAGATGCTGCAGGAAGAAGTCACGATTCAACTTTTCGTTGTAGACCATCCATTCTTATATTTCATTATTGATTCAGAGACATCAGCAGCTCTTATCAGTGGGCGCATTGATGATCCTTACAATTCAAGGATTATTTAGTTTCTGAAATATTTATTTCTATCAAGGTCTTCATATATTTTCTAAAGTCTGATATTTCTTACCGTGAGATGTAGTATTATGGCAGAGAGAAATTTTACATTATTATAGAAATACATATATAAAATTAGATAGAACATTAAAATGTACGTTTATTTTAGAATGAAACCCAACCTTTATAAAATAATTAATCGAAATTAACTTAATTTACTGCTAGTGGCCTTCAATATAAAAAAAAAACGGAGTTACAGTGCAGTGACAAGTTGTGGTAGACTGTGGCACCATCACCATCATCATCGCACTTATATTGCTCTTTCAGTTTTCTTGTTCGTTGATCGATTTTTTACCTAAAACATTATCCGTGAATTTGTTTACTATATAAATATGATTAGAATGTTCTTTCGTTGGAAAGATTTGGGTCACGCGTTAAACTGTATAATTTTATTAAAACTTAGAGAGAGCAGCATATAGATCGCCTATAATGTACAAATACAAAGTTCATTTATTTCTGACTCTGGAAGATCTCTGGGCTCTGCTTTAATTAAGGGAGATACACTATTTTATCAACAGACCACATGATGTACATCTGCATGAAGAATCATAAAACCTGAGCTTTTCCTTTTCATTTGTCGTTGCGGTATATGTTGTTATAGTTGTGACCGCGAAACAGGAAATTATTATACGGTCACTCTTTTAGGAAATCGGTAATAAAATCAATACTGTCAGAAATAGGGTGCATCACAAAATGTATTTATTTAACAAAAGAAGGTAAACCGATTAATAATTCTTTTGCGACGAATAACAGTTTTATAGCAGACGGTTGCGTAGAATTGTACCGGAGTGGATGAAAAATTCTAGAAGGAATAATAACACTTCGATTTCATATAGTTCAGAAGAGAATTAAATGATACACTTGTTGCAAAATGTTGAATGCGTGAGCACACAATTTTAATAAATAATAATGGCTAATCGTACCATTTCGATCACGGGCATTACAAATATCTCGACGACTCCGACATTTATACGTATTTCTTGCTCAAAAGATCGCTTTTATAGTATATGCTAGAGATACAATCTGACTTCCATAATACATGATCATCATCTATTTAAATCCTATTCACTTGCCGTTAATTTCTATTCTCTCTCGTATAGTGTTTCACCCTGTCACTCGCTTATGCTTTCTCGTGTAAATAAAACAAAAACTCAACGAGACGCAAACATTATGTCAATGCGCACGTACTTCTACTGGAGAAAGACGTCAAAATCGCATACAACTGATAGTACATTTTGAAGTAAACAAGAAGTTCTGTTAATACATCTGTTTATCGCATTATTAATTATTTACAATCGTATATTGATTATTATTCGTACGATTATATACTACGTTGTTTTTATAATGTTTAATCTGTTATACGCGCCTATACCTTCTCTACGTTTCTACTAGAACTGCGTCGCTTTTATAGTGTCGATAATTAATATCGCGAGTCCAACTTTTATTGTATAGGGTAAATTGCTTACGTTCGTAGTTTCGACGATTTCACAAATCGTCGTAGACGCAGAAAATTCAAATTACCAAAACTGCATTTGACAAACATATCGAGTTAATACATCGCAAGCCAACGGTTCCCCATTAAAAAATTTGACAAAGTTTTGTGCCTAACAATCTATAGAATTGATTAAATCTTAACGACAATGGACATTACATGCATGATAATACATATAATCGACAATTGACCAGACAATATAATAGAATAAATCAGACTTTCCAAAGTTTGGACTGCCGAGTTCAAGAGAGCTGCTATCAAATGCTTACTTTGATGTCGTAGGTAGGCAACTTCGACAACTTCGATATAAATTCTAAGTAAAAATATCGTCTCGATCTCAGGGAATTCATAAAATCAAAAGTATTGTTATATGTACTTCTCATTTATTCAAAACTTGATATCGCTATCAAATCCGATAGATTGATTAACTAATAAATATTAATACTCCATACGTCACGATTGTTGGTGATTTATTTGATTGAGTTTTTAAGGATGAATTATTGTATTTGTACGATAAAAATATTTTTTCTAACTTTAACGCCGTGCAGAAAGTTCGATTTCTCCTACTCAGATCGTAAATGAACAATCAGCACGGTATTCGAGAAAATAATCTGCGGTGAATGCGTGGTTATTATCAGAGATCGCTTTTTCGTACTATATAGTTGCATAATATACCATTTTGTTTGACTTGAAGAACGCATTTAATCATATTTTTCAACGTAGCAATCACCCTGCTTTTAGTTTTTAAGACATAAAAATAATAAAGTTACTAATTGAAAATTAGAATTTATATTATTTGATTGATAACTTGTTTATAGAGCATGATGTTGATATTGGGATAAATACTTATCAGTAAATAAGCGGAAATTTGCGTAGTATTAAAAATTTGATATTTTGTCGATTATAAGCCGGGACTTTTTTCTGAATCGGTTTGAAAACTGACAAAGAAATATATATCTTTTTCTATAACTTTTGAGGCTATGAATTCTTTACATTGTTAATGTCATTACCCATGACTGTAGTATTTATGCTGAGAATGAAAGGCAGAAAGTGACTTTATACGAGTACAGAGTGATTCTGCATCGTGCTGTGATGAGCTGTTAATCTGATCCAAGTTGGTGATGTCTTTCTATCTATACAAAAAATTTTCAATGTTCCCTTATGAAGGTTCAAAAGTTCGTTGAACTTTTTCAGAGGATTCACGTGGTTTTATTTCGTTATATTCGATGAAACAGGAATTTACCCATTAAAGCCTTAAATGAACCTGTAAATGTGATGACTGACTTTTATGGAACATTATACTTGTAATAAAATGTACGTTCTTGAAGCACAGGCGTTGATAATATCCAACAAATGTTCATACGATATTAGGAATGTTAAATATTGCAATCTATCTATTCGCCGATTACTTTGCTGAAGTGAAATTTATGATGAGGATTATCCCACGAGATGTGAAGATTATTGTAGCCTTCGTTACTTCGAAGTTTGGGATATTAGCGAACAACACGACATGTTCGAGAAAATAGCTCCTGAAAGATATTTGCCTTTTTTCTGTAGATGTTTCAGTTTTCAAAACTTGACGATTTTCGATAATAAAATTAGTTTTTATTTTATTGATGATTCTATATCGATATCTCATTTCTTCAATAAAACCCATCGTACTGTTATTTATTCCGCGATCCGCGGATTACTCGCAAAATTAAATTTTATCAGAAACTTCTTCATGCATGAGGGCTATCCGCTATACATATATTCATCTTATTGTTACTGGATTAAAAAAAAAATCTTTATTAGGACATTCACAATCGATTTGAAGAATTTCAGTTTTTCAAGCGATATTTAAGAATAATAACAATCATTGTTGAAAATAAAATTGATATTTACACTTTTTGTGATGCAGATTATTATTTTTTTGATGCAGAATATTGCATATTTTTGGGTAACGGGAAAATGTGTTTTTTTTTTAAGCTATCACACCTATCTAAAGTGTATTCTGGTAAATATTTAAAATGTAAAAAGGGTTATGGAAAATTATTCTTGCATTTTTCATATATGCTTCAGTAAAGTTTACCCACCATGAAAAGCATGATGACGCAATATGCGAAAATCTCGCAGTTTCTCAATAATGTCGATTTATGAATTCAGAACGCAAAGGAACAAACGTTATTGGCAAACATTATTTAAAGTAATGACAGAATGTTGTGAAGAGCAATAATCGAAAACGTGTCAATCTAGTTTCATGACGAATTTCAGGTCATGCACTTTTCGTTTTTGTCCGACATGTTGGATGTTCTTGAAATATCTCTCCAGATCAAATTATTCTTATGAAAAAGCGTAAAAATGATGTCAGTTACTAGCGGTTTAGTTCATTCTAAATTTGTTTAAAATAAATAAGAAATGTAAATGTTCTGATTCCCGTACTGGAATCCGATAATCTGGAGGATATTGGATGATCAATTATGGCTTCTCAAATCGATTTACTCCGTTTTCATTTGCCGTGAGATTAAGTAAACTAAAGTGGCAACACACGTAATTAAGTATTTACATTTTTATGTACGGTATTTCTAATTCAAGGAATTATACCCATAAAAAAATAGTCATAAAAAATAATTCGGAAGTAAGCGTGATGTTAATGTTTAGGTAAACACCGTTAATTAAATTGTCCATACACTTCGAAAAAATGACAATTCGAAATCATAAAATCCACAGCCGAGAAGTTCCTGCGTCATTTAGGTATAGGTATACTAGATCTTCCATCTTTTGTAGAAACGAGACGTTCGTAAAAATTGCAACATCAATTTACTTGCATTTCCATATCGACTAACATGACTCAATCATCGAAAAAGTTTGCCTCGTCCAGGTTCTGACTAGGTGTCCGAACCTCTGAGCGAACCATTATTTCCTTGCGAGACTGACCAGCGCCTTGCTCAGTTTTGGTTTGATGGCTACCTTCGGTATCAAAAATGACGATCTATTTGGAAACTGATTACTTTGGTGATTTTGGTTTTGTCGGTCCAATGTCGCCTCTGATGGATAATTATGCGAATTGTGTGGATTCTTCTTCGGCGTGTTGAGCTTGGCTCCACTGCACAAATATATATCTCAGATTAATAACTTAAAATAATATTCATACAGATGCATTTTGTAGATGTATAAACAATCAAGATGACTTACAAATATCGAGTAAGATCTTCGACGTCGACGAGCATTGAATCTTGTTCCATGTGAAGATCATCTCGACGTAACAAACCTTCAACCAATACTTCGTTTAAAGTTGCTATCCTAGCGTGTAAATCGTTCGCTAATACTTGCAATTGTGCCACATTTAAGTCTGTCAACAAAGTCCGAGATAATCTTCGACGTTCTTCGCCTAATTGTACGCCGATCTATTTTAAACAATTGAAATATAATATATTACATTCAAATGTCGAATGTTGAATTTCAAAAAACGTCAAACGATCAACATGATCAAAATGTGTAAGTTTTATGAAGTCTTCCAACGCATCCATTCGAAAGTTAGTACAGCGATGGAGGTATATTTTCAGGATATCAAACAACGAGTAATTACTTTATGTGGCATTTTTGAGAAACGTCATATAACTTTGTTTCTTGTAACCAAATCTGCACGGAGATTTGTACAATACAAGCACGGAATATGTACAGGAAACATAATTTTTTAATATTTATATAGGAATGGCAGGCATAAAATTCCAATTGTGAGTAGGTAGGAGTATACATACATATCAGAAAAGATCGTTTAACCTTTTCTTAAATAAGACCACAAAAAAACAATTATAAAACATTTTTAAAATGGAAGTTCATGTATACCTTGAGAAGGCTTGATCGCACCATTTCAGTAAGAGGACTCTGCTTGAGCTTCTGCCTTTCCACTTCCATCTGCATGTGAGCCATCTCCTTAGCCTGAGCAAGTGCCATTCGAGTTTCCGTTTGAAGCCGAGCTTGGCGTGCGAAGAAGTCAACCTCATCTAATGGTGCAGTGGAAGTATCAACTCTCAATGGTGGAAGATTTAGCACTTGGGGTCGGGCTGGCAGCTGCTGCTGATATGGTTTCTGTATTGGCGATGAAAGTGTCGACGAAAGCGATCCGGCATTCTCTGAACTTGGAGATTCTGTGTCTGATGATGTTTCGTTCATAAAACAAATTTGCAAATTCATCCCTGCGGAAAAACACAAAAACAGAATTTAAAAAAGTTATTAAAATATTAAAAATTAAAAATTGTTTCATATATGCATTTTTACTATCAGTGATACAATATTGAATATGGTATATTATTCCTAGCTAAAAATGAAACTAGTGACTGGACATATTTTCTACTGTAAGAATACAATAAATTCATTAGTTATGCATGATTCGTGTTGTATACTTTTTTACACGACCTTTTAGACACTATCATGAACCATGTGATGCTTGACCCTATGCTCCAGTGTATACACTGTGTACCCAGTGTACACCCAGTATATATATACAGTGGGTCAGTCAGCATGCACATACCAAACTATAGTATAACAGGGAAGTTCTCGAGGGTGCAACGTTTAGGAGAGAATTGTTCGGTAGATTCCTTTTTAGATGATATACAAACAGCACAATTGAATATTAGCTACAAATTGAATTGAACTACAAATCTCATAAATTGTAGGTGACAATACATGAAGAAATATTTACTGCATGTGCATAATTTCAAATCCATCCCAAACAGCAGTGGTAACAAGTTGTACAGAATGAGTACAAAAAGTATTCTTTAAGCCTTCTATTTTGTCGAATTCTAAATTCATTTTTAAGAAAGAGCTCCTAAGGATATAACTGGAAAAAATTAACTCGCACTTCGACGTACAGAAGGACGTAATTAATACTTTTTGTACTCACTCTGTACAACTTTTCATCTCTGCTGATTGCACTCTGAAATGAAATAAATGCAAGGACACATTGATGGAAATCTTCCCAATACCTCGCCTCTGATACAATCTGTTAAATCTAGTCGCATTATACATATATAATTATAACAATGGTGCACAAACCACTTTGAAGTCGTGACTGGAGGCTCGGTTTTCGGCCTCGTTCGGAGCGTAGATCATCAGCGTCCGGACCCATTGCGAGTCTCCTTCTAATTTCTTCCCTGTCATTCCGGCGCTGCATATATAGTAAAGTAGATACATGAATATCAAATGTTTAAATTTAAATGATTATTATGGAACGTAGACGCATGTTTGTCATATGTGGAATAAATCTATGATTAGACGATCAATCACTGTAGTTACTTCCGACTCTTTCCCCTCAGAATGAATACTTTGTACAATGTAACAACTCGACTGTAACTTTCTATATTTTTAAATTTGATTTGCGAGAAGATCGGCTATTCGCATTTGTAATTTTTTACCTAGTTTATTATTACTTTATTTATTGTTTTTCGTTTAAATTTCTATTTCTTGGTTTTAGCGTTGGGATTTAGTGTTATTAGAAATTTGCAAAGTTGAACATAAACTAATGTGTGCATCATCGTCTTACCCTCCAGATCAATTAGTATTGACGCTAGATGCTTGATTCTATTATGATGTTTCATGAGCAAGTTGTATCGACAGGTGTTTTAAAAAAATGTTTTACTACTAAATGCGTTCGAACCTCTTCTGATAACAAAGTCACTTCGTCCTGCAAGATTTGGTTAAATAGTGTAACAATATCTTGTCTTCGGGGATTTTTGGAGCCTGGATCACGACCAGCAACGACTGCTTCAACAACTTCAGCCACCCGTTCATCTTCCTTATGATGATCAACAGTGCGCAATCATTTAATAATATATATAAATGTTTTATAAACGCTGGTAATTTTCGTTGCTCGATTATGACGAATTTGAGCTTTATGTTAATTTCTTTTGAATTTTTGTTCATTCTCTAGAGTTGATTGAATTTTGTTTTCGGTTTATTTCGACACTCAAATAAGGCCCATGAAAAATTGAACGAATTAGAAGTGAGCTAATATTGAAGTAATTTATTTGGAATCTTCCGAAAACTAATTTGAGCGATTTATTTAAAACTTTTTTAATTTACTTGAAACATAAAACCTGTATTAACTCGAAATAATAAAAAAATTATATCACTTAAATTACTTTCTTCCTGTACAGACTCGATCGAGAAAAGGGAATATTAAAACCGACGCGAATTGAAGGAAATAAAGAAATCCCCATACCCATAGAAACCACATGTGGTTCAGACTGATGCATGCGAGTCAGGCGGTGAGGCTATCTGGTACGATATTGACCATATGGGTCTATAAGGATACCTGCTAGGAGACAGTTCCAGACGAAGAGGTCATATGTGATTGCTTGGATAGCAGAAACTTTTTAAAAATCTTTAAATCCCTGTTTCATATTTTTTAATTTACTTTCAAAAATAAGTTTCTAAGTAAAGAGGTGTAACGTCTTTAATTAAGAATTTAAGTAAAAACTTGAAAATGAAACGCGATAGAAACATGATTCAGACAAATTTTACTTAAGTATTCGAGTTTTTCTATGTTGTGTTAACTGCACGGCGGCAGATTTAATCATGGCGATGTATTTCTGCAGCTCTATTGCAGTTCCCATTGACCCTCATTGCTCTTGCCATTCCAAGAAGTATTAAATACAAAAATAGATGTAAATTAAGATATGCATGTTGCAAATTTAAAGAATTTTATTTTATGACTTAATGAAATGAATGAATGAATGAATGAATGGATTTAATGAATTCAATGAAAAGAAAAATATTTAAAAGAATTGACAACTTGTATGTTATGAACCTTTTTAAAATTCTTTCCTATATTTCGTTTTTATTCGTGGTATCAAGGGAAAAATTTAATAAAACGCACCAAAGCATCCTACCAATTTTTAAAATCAAACATTACAACGAACCGAACCAATTTAAAAATTGTATGGTATTATTTCAATTGTTCGAACTTCCGGACTTTTCTAAATTCTCTAAGACACCGAGTTAGCTTGGTTCTGGCCTAGATCTCTTGAGTTCAGAACCAACCGTCTATTGACCATTTAGAAACGAGAGGCAGTATGAATGATCGAACCAACTTTTCCTTCTTTCCAATTCACTTTCCCCTTTTTAAATGACCGCGCTCCTCTCGGTGTTTCGAACTTGCCTATATTTGGTAAATACAATTTCTGTTAATTTTCATATAATTTATTATCGCCGATTTTAATTCTAACCTATTGAAGTCATGCGTGCATCTCTGGCCACTTGTCGAGAAGTAACAATCCCATTCGGATGTACAATGGCGTCAGTAATTGCCAGGTGCACATACTTTTCAAAGTATAAAAGAATCTGACAGTAGTTCGAATCGTGTTTATGGGAATTTTAGTAATAACATAAAATTAATTGATTAATCGTTTTTCGTCAATGATCGAGCAACGTGTGTATAGTGGAGGAAAATGCGCATCTTTACTTACAAGATCGAGATCTTTGTCGTATGTCAACGTATAAAGATCAGCTACAAAACGCGAATCTTTTTTATAATGTCGTTTATTTTTTGAACTTGTCCCCATTTTATCAGATGGCGAACATACTTGATTAGTTTTTATTATTGCAGTTTCGACCGATATAAAACAATAATAAAAATTAATAAAAATATATCAATTTTAGGATTACATTGAGAATCAATCGCTTAGTGAAGAATAGTTTTTTCGGAAGGTCGTTGGCGAATAAAAAAAAAATTCATCTCGTATACTCAACGAAGATTTTCAAGAATCACATGTCTTTTTAAAGTACGACGTTATTACCTTCAAGTTTATAGATTATTTCAATTTATTATTCAGAACAAAAAAAAAAAAAAAAAAACTGCACTAAGCTTAACCCACTCACGTGAACACATAATGCACTGAAAATTTAACTTCGCACATTCACTTTCCCTCCACTCTAGGCAAAAAATGTCGTATGCAATTCGTACATGCTAATATATGTGAAAAAGTGCACTTTGCGCACACTTTGCATATTGCACTATTTCAAAATCCTGTCAAGCTTAATTTGGCATAAAGTGACTTTTTACAACTTTTCCTACAATCATAAATCTAGGAAGTATAAATAAAAAAAAATATTATTAAGAGTAGAACAATTACAATTGTTTTTAAGTCGATGAATAAAACTGAGAATAGATTCTAAAACTGATGATCAATCACAGGCGATAATACACGCAAAGTTTCATGTCAACTTTTACCGAACTATTATTGCAAATGAAATACGCGATTTGCAATTTACGATCGATTAGCAAAATGATCAGCTGCAGAATAATAGCAACGTGTCATGCCGATGGAAGCCGCACAATGGTATACGTTCAACTGAATACTATATGCGAATCGAACTTGCGTTTGAGGCATTTCAGTGAAAGTATGAAGTAAGTACAGGCTGCTACGCATCTTTGTTGCAATGACAGGCGTTGAGTCTATGCGTGAAACTTTCTGCACTTTTCTCCATCTCCAGACACTTCTTTACCGAAACTACTGAGTGGTACTGACATTATATGATAGTATGCCAAAATATGATTTTATTGAATGCATGTATGAAAATTGATTTAGACATCAGCAATGAAGAAAGTATATTATAAAAACTTGTCCATAATTGTGAGATATTCTAAATCTAAACTGAAAAGGAAATGAATAAAAAAAAAAAATTATTCTTTATACACGATACATATATATATATATATATATATATGATAAAATAATCTCGGATGAATACATATAGTTCTGAAAAAAACCGAAAACCTAAAAGGAAAAGCAAAAAGAATATTAGATTAGGTGAGGATAGTCTGGATGGTGCAGCCTCTGAGAAGAGTTCATATAGGGAATATTGGAAAGGGAAGGAGGGTGCTGGAATTGACGTGATGGATTTCAACTATATGGTGATATTCATAATATCACACATTATAATACCTAAAAACTATAAATAAGATGAAAATTAGACGTAAAAGATTATCATTTATAACGCTTTTTTCTCACTGGTTATTTTTCCCTATAGTCAATATCCAGTAAACAAAATACTCCCTTTACGTAAGTTTGCTGGTTTTGTGCGATTGCGTCACACATGGGCCGACTGCTCCGTTTCTCGAGCATGGCAATCATATTTGGGGCGTGAAATTACATGTATGTTACAATACCACGATATATATATATAATACTAAGAGTCATTGTATGCACTTGCGATGGAAAACTTTTACTGGAAATGTTATCTGACCTAAGAAGGGGTTGTGTAATAATGTTTCAATTATAACTATTCTCGAACGTGAAGAAACAACGGGTATCGTTAACCAGACGGCAATAAAATTATAACAATAATTAACAATGAAAGTCAGGAGTTAACGATTGGTCATTACAAAAGACTCCGTATTTTGGTACGTTAAGAGATCAAATATATATGTTTGATATTTATCACTCTGTAGATCAATGATCCAATGTCGTATACATGTGTATGATACAGCACCTTTTAACGTGCTAAGCTTCAATATATACAAATATAACATTACGATGTATCGCTATATATTTCAAAAATATAACATGAATTGTTTTGTTTTTGTCGATGTCAATTGCAACTTTACTTAGTTTTTATATATTATTTGCAGATTCAAGGGGAATGTTATAAGAGTAACTCCTCATTTAATTTTTGACACATATCAAAGACGGCAAAGGTTTATTTTGTGGCTGGACTAGATTTTATAAAAGTTAGATTTTATAAAACTAAGAGGGCAAAACTAATATTGAAGCATCAGATGTCATTAAGTTAGCCTTTAAGGTTTTCAGTAAAATAAGGTTATTGCGACTGGACCCATTTTTGGCTGCTAGTAGAAGACAGTCGTTGTTGTTTTTATGCTTATACAATATGATAAATTGCTGTTACTTTTCCTACCAGTTTCGGTAGTGGTATCAAGTTTGAGACTCGCTCTGACAAAATGTAGCAGAAAATAATTAATTCTGTAAACCAAAGAGTGCAAAGGCAATATCGCGAGCCTTTGGATGCAGTTTCATAATCAAAATGGTATTTTAACATTGTCATTCCATATTTATATGTACCTGCATGCTGTCATTTTTTATTCTCATGTTAAGACTACTGTAACTAATTATTTCATGTCCAAAACCACATATTATAATACTTCGTCGCGACCTACTATAAGTCGATCAACCAACAAAATGAAACATTTGCTATATGGAATATAAAATTATCAATTTTCAAGTGCACGTTGACTTGACTTACCCGACGTTCTTCTTCGCGAGCAGCTCTTAAGTGTGTCTCTATTGCATCCATATCAATTTGAGGCATCGCCGTCTCGATGTTGTAAACGTCAAAGCCTCCTGAAGTAAAAATATTTGTGATTAAGACAAAAAAAAAAAAAAAAAAAAATAAACGAAATCGTGAATAGGCAAACTATATCAAATTATTTTTGGGCTCGTATGAAATTTTCGAGTTACAAAATTTGTTATGTAAAAATTTATTATACATATATTGGTAAATGTACAGAGGGTCTACGTGGAACTTTAGCATTAATTGATGATCAATTAAGGTTTTCAAATATGTTTCGAGATTTTTCAAAGAATACATCGAAGTCTGTGGGATATTGATAATAATGATTTCCCTACCTGATCCAATTTCCGCATCAGCTTTGCGTTTATCCAAGCGTCGTTGCACACCGGCATTCTGTTGTCTCCGACGTGCCTGGTTTCTGGCCATCTTTTCTTTCTTCTTGACATCGACACTGGGTACGTCTGATATTTCTTTATCGAGGATTTTGTTCTTATCTTCCCTTGAGGTCTGGTTGAGCAAGCCACTCGCAATTATTGGTCGCGAGTTGCGCATATCGACGTCCATCGCCACGACATCTGGCACGGATTGAGCATAATTTTCAAGATTGACATCGATGTCTTTGCCAATGCTAGATAAGAGATCTATTTCATCCAATTTAGAGAACGAAGTCTGTTCTACGGAGAAGCCTTCGGAGGAAGTGCTTGACTCCGAATCCTCTTCGCTGTTCGGGATCGTTTCGCTTAGTTTGTTACCTATTTTGGAAGATTGAAGTTGAGGCAGCTCCTCTGCCTCGCGCAGCAGATCGATATGCTCCACGATCAATTCCTCTGTCTGTAAATGGAAAAAAAAGATTTATTACGTTACTTTATACGTTAATCCAATAAATGTTTCATTTCACGGTATAAAATACTCAATGTTCTGATGTTTCCTCCAAAAAACTAGGGTACCTAATACATATCTAAAAGTTTACTTTACACACTTGTTAGACAATATACTTTGTTCATTATGACATCAATTAAATGCGGACTCCTAATAAAACATAATGCTACAACATTTCTAAATTTTGATAAATTCGATGAGTAAATACAAAAACTGTGTCCAAGAAGAGCATTTATTTTCGAGAAAAAAAGTGACATTTTAAAACCTTGACTCATTACCGGTGTGGCGTGCTAACGATTCAAGACATACTTTCCGGTCTCTTGAAAATGCTTCCGGAACATTACGCAACTCTCTCTCTATAGAAAGGCTAACAGTGTCCCGTTATTACCATTGCATCAACCTTATCGTTGATTTAGCGACCGGTAACGCTCCTTAACTAAAATAATGCCCGGTTTCAATCCGATTACTTGTTCCGTGACTTTAGTAGTTGGTTTAGTGACATTTTTACATTAGTTCTTTCTGTATCGTTTCAAATAAAGCATAGAATAATTCATTGAAAAACCTATCTGATTCTTTTTATGAAACTTGAACTTCACTTGAATTTTCACCATTTATGGCAATAACCATTGGACATTTTTTATAAAAATAATATGGAAGCTTTCCATACGTAATTTTCTGTACATAAGCTTTGCTCGAGTGACAAACTTCACACTCGTGAAAATCCATAATTTCGGCCTTGTTTCATATTATACTATTGCAGTGCACAAAAAATGTTTTCGCTAAACAAAAAAATATGTATTTCCTTATTTGAAATTTTCCGTAAACATAAAAATGATGTTCTAAAGTTCCGAAAGGAATCGGTTAACGCTTACAAAAATATACACCAGTTAACCAAACAAAATATATCGTATAAAATGGAGATTTCTAAAAATTAATACATCAACTTCCAAAAGTAGTCTCTTACCTCTCCAACTTCACTTGTCTTGCTGGAATCCGGAATTTCTTCGATCTCAGGAAATTGCAATGTTTCTTTAACGCTCGTAGCCAATTGAACAACTTCAACTTCAACTGGAATCTCTCTCAGACGGTCTTTTCGAAATGGTTCGTAATATTCGTAAATTGTTTCCTTAACAGAATTTATAGCAGTTTTAGAATCTTCAAACCCGTTTAAATTTACGTTCGGTTCCACGATAATTTCTTCATTAGAATCTGGCAAGATTATTTCCTCCTCCTTACGTGAAATTTCGACACCTTTTACGTAGTTTATGCACTTTTCTGTAGGAGGTAGTGCTGATTCGCACAATGAGCTGACGGTCTGAAAGGAAATTTACATGTTATATGCAAAATAGATGAATACGTACATGTATACAATGTATATATATATATATATATATATATATATATATATATATATCTAAATGACGCTTGTTTTATGTCAAGTTGCACTTAACTCCTTATGAAGAGTGACTTAAACGTAAGTTAAGCGGGAAATTGGACATTTGTACGCCTTATATATATATATATATATATATAGAGGTTGTTCCAAAAATATGTAAACGGCAAAATAACTTTCGAGGAACGCATTTTGGGGAAAACGGTTTTACAAAAAGTCTTAGGATTTTTCCCTGGCTCTATTCAATAGTGGCCTTCGATTTGACCTTGATAACGGACTTGCAGGTCATTTCAAGTTCAAACTGACTTGATAAATGGATCCACATACTTCTTACAACAGAAGTAGATAGAGCGGAAAATTGTACATACGACTGTGACCCTGACCGTGACCTTAACCATGACCTTCACGAGAATTTGGCGTCGATAGTATGAAAATAAAAATTTCAACCACCATCTCCTATTTTCAACATTGTAAATGTGACGAAACATCGAATAATTATTGATCTATAGTGTTGTTCAGAAACCACGAAAAACCAAGAAAAATTTTCTGGTCTTTTGACATCCGCAGTAACAATGTAGGTTCTCCTTTAGAAAACCACCTTGACCTTAATACAACCTACGAGGTCATGGTCATAGTCAAAAATATCGATTCCTATTAAAAAAATGAGTTAATTTGACCTTAAAATGACCTTCAAGATCAAAACCAAGATCACGATTGAATTGACAGGGAAAAATCCATAAATTATTGTCAAAAACCTTTTTCCTTAAAGTACATTCCTCGAAAATTATTTTATCATTTCCATACTTTTGGATCACCCTGTATATATTATACCGCGGATGAGGTTTTCTGTACGATTCTGTTATCATTATACACATCTTATGTCAGAAACAAACATAAAATGGTTGAAATTGTAAATATGTCTTTTATGGACATTAGAAGATAAATCATAAAAAATTATGTGAATTTTAGTAAAACTACTTGGTTACTTTAAATTTACATTTTTTAATATAAATTACGTTCTTAGCGAATCAATTTTTTTTTATTGTAAGACGGGAATATTATCATTTAGTCATCGTCCACGTATATAATATGACAAATATTCGATGTACGTCTACTTTAAATTTTGGGTCGTCCCACAAGAACCCAATGGTCTCTTGGTATATTGAGTGTCATATATGCATTACCAACTAAATATTTATATACAAAAATCATATTAATGAAGTATTATTTTTAAAATCTTCACATTTTTTACAGTATTTAAACGTTTTACCTGAATATTAAATTTTGGTTGAATATAAAATTCCTTTTTCTCGAATCTCGGTTCGTCCAAACGGTTAACGTTTTCACCAATTAAATCTTGGACGTTGTTATTGTCATGTATGTGATCGGGTGCGTCCTTGTCCTCTTTAACACTGGAATAGTCGCAGCTGTCTTGCTCGTCCTCAGTATAGTCCGTATCCGAGAGGAGAGACGGGCCGAGGTGTTGAAATCCTGGATAATTTGGATTTATTATACCCCGACAGCCCGCCGGATAATTTCCTTCTTCTGACCAATCAGACCACTCGGACGGAGTACGATCTCCGAAACCCCCTAAAACGAATATGACAATTTTTATGATTGATAACTACTATACCGAAGTCACTGAAAGATTAACAAAATAATTTGTGAATTATGTATGGATGTTTATTATTTTTTTATTATTCATTATTGCCCCAAGCTTTATAACAATTTTCTTGTTTAATAGCGTATCGGACCCCAGGTGGTTCGTAGAGCTTCTATACATCCGATTTTGTACCTACATTCGTATGTGCAATAATGGCATAGGAAATTTGCAGAAAACCACAGCGTTCTTCTTTCATTTTTTAGAAAAGTCAATACTTAATTTGTTTTTCGAAAAAGAATTAACAAAATAAAAAAAATATGTTACAATCGCACGATTCTTCAGGCACCTATTAGCCTAATCCTTTTACTTAACGTTTAATTAAAATCCTATGATTTCAATTTTGAATTAAATATTTCTTACTATCATATCAGCCTTGCTATTAACGACGTTAATAATGTATAAAAGTCATCCATAAAATGCACATGAATTGAATGTACGTTGGTCTATTGCGACTGACTTATTTTGGACCTAAGGGAAACATATTAGTTGAACGCTGTACTGGACTTCATTGTAGGTCCTCGGTTTAAGTTCATGGTGTTTCTTTGATCATAATAGGCATACTTTTGTATTTTAAGGCGTGGAAATGGCATGGTGTTATCGCATTAAGGCAATATTTTTTTTTTTTTTTAATTTCATATATATCATGTGTCACAGGACTCCTTTGTGCAAACTACTTGATGGTTCTCCGGAGATATTACGACACATATCCAGTGTGATGAGCTAGCAGGAACGTTTATACCTCTAGGGAGTAGATAAAATACCAGAGAAGGACATGACTGTCATATAGAGTTGATAAAATTTCTTTCTTTTTTTTCAAAGAGGGATACTTCACCGGCGTGATTAGGGCGTCTCGAGGGAGCTCGCCTCGTTGAATAATGATAATAATGACAAACATATTCAGATAATTTTAGATGTCTCAAGATAATCTGTTAAAATTTGTGTGGAGGCAGTGGGAATTAGGTTCATTTGATTGATATACCCTCTCATTCATCATTTTATACGAGGAAGCGAGGTGTGAAACTTGGGATTGGGCTTGTTCTTCAATTGCTGTTTTTCGCTTATATCTTTAACAATCACTACATTTTATACTGTAAGTAATAAATTCAAATGATATTTTTTCATTTTATATATTGTATCCATAAAGTATTTTTCACGGATACTATTTTTAAAATGTTATTTGAAACAATTAACATATTACTTTTTCCCTGATCGTATTAATTTTTTCACACTTCACTATTTAATTGGTGAAAATAGCATTTACCTAAAATGACAGACATTAACTATGAAGAACCCACCTTCGCCTTCGAATTCTTCGAGACTTTCTGTAGAACTGCTTTGATAAAGCCTTGTTGCGAGTAGATTATTGTTGTTAACGTTATTTTTTTCGTCGACCTCGATAGTATTATCATGAATGACGGCACTCGAAGACCATGCAGTTGTATCCTGTGCTATTCGGAAGCCTTGACTCTCACTTTGTTCGTCGGAAATAGTCGTTGGAGTAACTTCGTTCCGATTCTCAGCTTCCTCCAGGCTTCTCGTTGAGGGCGGAACGTTACTTTGCAGTTGGCTACAAATAATTTCATATATAAAATTGCAAATTATTAATAGAAAAAATTAATAAATCACTCTGAAAATTAGCTGTGAACATAATTTACCGACCCTTTGGTAGAACATTCACAGGACAAAAAATATTCAGCGACCATCGGAGCATTTAAGTTATTGTATACTGGATGTCATGTCATGTCTTAAATAATGGATTTATTTAAAATAATTAATTGCGTAAATATTGCGTAAATGTGATGAAAGAAATAATTAACTTTTCTTTCATTTTTTGGTAACGTTTCTAAAATGTGTTACAGAACGCAGCAAAATATACCCTCTATATATATGTGTGTCTTCGATATTAACCATTGGAGAGATGTGATGTAGATGTCGTATTTTCTCAAAAGTACATAGTTGTTTTTCCATTTACATAATATTTATTTAAAAATTGTGTTGCGACAACGATTGTATATGTGTATATATATGCGGTTATTTCCTTGCACAGAGTAAAACAAAGTAACACAAAGTAAAAAGTGTGCAACGTAATTTTTTAATTTACCACAATTTACTGATCCATATCATTAATAATAATAAATCAAAAACTTTGTATACCTTTAAATAAAAATATCTGCATATGTATAATAGTATGCATAAATTATAAATATTATCTATAAATTTAAATCTTGCATGACGTCGAAGAAAAATATAAAAATAAAAAAAAAAAAAAAACAAAAAAGAAAAAAAAAGTTTTTTACTCCACCCCCGCCTTAAAAGTTGGCGAGGCTTTTTACATCATAAAAGTTTGTTTGGGCCCCCCCCCCCCCCCCTGAACATCCCGATGGCCGCTGTAGTCCTTGCCCATCCCCCTGTCCTTTATCGTATCTACGCTATATAAATAAAGGCATTGAACAAGATTTCTTTTTCATAGATCGCAGTGTAATCATCGTCATAATATTGCCATGGTTAAAAAAAAGTGGCAAATTACCACCGTTGACTGAGCCGGCGACTCGTGCGCAGCTCTAGTTAAAAATGGAGAAAAGTTGACTGCGTGCTTATTGTTGCATAATCTGTGTGCGAATCGTAATTTTATTTGGGAGTATCCCCTTACTGATGGAAATTTTGAAGGGATATCAAAGACACGAATATTTAAAAAATATTAAAATAAATGTTGTAATACGAGTCAGAAGCTTTTATATATATATATATATATATCTTATCTTTCTTAATATTCTCAAATAACATATTTTAGTGATAACATTTCGTCTGGTTTTTCCTATTTTTCAATTTTTGATCACTACGTATCAATTTAGCACTGAACATTTGCGGCATCAGTTTTATCGCACATTACACTAGTGAAGTACGAAAGACGTCATTCAAAGACGTCATTCAAAGACATCACTTTAAATTGAACGTAAAAAATGTACACCCTTGATCAAAAGACATTGAGTGATAAAAGAAAAACTGCACAAATAAAACACTCTCAATAAATGATGGGCATCATAACAAATAAAAGTAATGAATATATGAATCTAACTGGTCAAAATTTGCTTTCGTAAAATATACTTACTTGTTATTGTGTGCAGTTTGCAGGTGCATTGATAAGACAGTGTCCTTGAGCCGCATCGCGCTTCCTCTCCTAAAAAAAGAGAACACAAACGATCACACTTCTTCCACCTTGGAGATAATCGTAATTCCTAAAAAAATCTGACAAACACTTTCATCTCCATCCAGAATTATCTAATCCCCTTCGATTCGTTCACCTAACCAAGCAAGTTGACGACCAGTTTCCGGTATGTTTCGAACGAAATCCCTACTTTCTCAACGCTCAACATTACTTCCGCCCAAAAATTGTGTATTTCCTTAAAAATCAAAAAACCGATAGAATGTTTCATGAACGACAACTGCAATACCGTTGTCAGTCTTCCAGTACTCTATCGAAATGGGATCACACTTACCACGTCCACCATGTTGAAGTCGCGCGCAGAGTTGCCCGCTTTTCCCCCGTGGTTTATCGACTCGCGACCAACACCCTCGCTTATTCTATCCCCACCGCCCCCTTTTCCACCCCTTCCTTCTCATCTTTCTTTAACTTCAACCCCTCGTCCCGTGACAGCAACGCGTTCGATTCATTTACTCTCCTTTGCCTTTTTCCCGTACCGAAAAGAAACGTAAAGAGAATGCAACATCCCAGTTAGCAGATGTAAAAAGTTGGACAAAATGAGTACACAAAGTAGTCGTTAAATCTGCGTATGCGTCCAAGTCTGAACTCATGTTAATTTATGGTATACTTAAAAAAAATGAGCTCAGAAGAAGGGCTTGAATAGTACATTTTATACTCAGTCGGATCAACTTTTTATCTCTGCTAATTGGGATACGTTGCAGCCGAAAAACAAAGTCAATATGATTTGGTACATCGTTCTCGTACGTTTGTCTCAGACTTATCATTGGTCATCAGAAAAACAGATTCATTATTTTATCATTATTTTACATGAGTATAGTTAGAATTGATTACAGTAAATTTCTGTACATAGTATAGTTCTGTACAAGCCTACTACATGATGTAGCCAACTAGGAACTCATATGGACTATTTCATCGTATTGCTACATACCATAACTTTGCATCATTTATTATGAACAAGGGAATAAAGTCGTTCCAAAATTAGACATAATATAAGAAAGTAACTTATTTCTCATGTGTATTTAAATTATATCAACAATTATTGTGCAGTAAAGGCTTTGGACAATTTCTACATCAGACCACATTCCAACGTTTTCAGGCCCTCCCTGCAAGATTCTGTGCCAAAATGGAGATTTACTCAATAAGGCTTCCATGTTTGAGAAATACTGCCCAAAAATTAAGAAATATTAATTTTTATCAATTTTGTTCATCCATGGCATTCACTCAAGCTGTGCCTCAGCTAATCATAAAATCTATAAATAAGACAACAAAAACCCAACCATAGGTAACAATGAAATAACCCAGTGTGTTAAATCATTATTTATTCTGTGGGTACTAGGATCTCTTACGTATAAATTGTCATCTTATTTCTGCTCATTGAATTTGATTAAATCAGTATATATGACAGGAAAACGAAGAATTAGTGGTAAAGACAGTCGGACTTTTACAAATCACATAACAAAACACCAGGGAATGAATATATGGTATATGCATTCTTTTATAATGGTGACAATAAAGATAGGGTACAACCATATTATGAAAATATACGAGCAAGAGATCCACATTGATAACAATGGACGTGTTTTTGATAAAGTATTACCAAATTATTATCACCAAAAATCATTTATAGCAATATTCGAGACACATTGTTCACTTTAACATCCTATGAATGCTTGCTTCGATTAGTTTATACATTCTAATTTGACGAATGTCATGAATTTTAAAACCGTTCATGGAAATTAAATTCTATACGTAGATTAAATAATATGATTATTTACATTCCACGTTTGAAAATTAATATTTTAAAATATTTAAAAAAATCACCTGTTGTTTCATGTAATTTTAATTTTTTCAATGTATATTAGTAATATTAGTTAATTTCTGTCACTTCTACAACTGTTTTCTTTTTTCCAGTGGTAATTCAAAATTATTTTTTTGTAAGTAAAAGGCACGAAATAAAGTAATGACACATTGACAATTAATTCAGCATCAATTAAATTAATGAGTACAAAATAGTATTTCCTCGTGCAATCGATTTTATTCATTAGGCGTAAATGATTTTATCCCGACGCGACTTACCCTATTAGGTTCAAGTTCAGTCTGGTCAAGTTCGCATAAATAGTCCTTAGTTCAAATGATAAAAGTTCATGATCCTTTTGAAAATTAACTTAAATTCTTTGCTTCCTTGTGTGTTTCTAATGAACACCCAGGGGATCCAACCCCGTGGACTTTAGAAATAATAATCCGTCCCCTGACTTCCAATTCGCTTTGTGCGCGAATTTCATTATTGTCAATTTCAATATAGCTTAATATGAATTCAAATTGTGTGTGAATTAAATAAAAAGTTATTGTGTACGTGGACTGCGTAACAAATGAGATAATTGCCTACGAATAGAGATTCAACTCTTTTTATTTTTCATCAAATATCTCGATCATGAAGATCGTATAAAGCCTAAAATTTAAAGCACCTACTTTAATTTTATCGTTTTTTATGTTCTTTGATGATGATGAATCATAATTGACGAATAAATCCCTATCTTATATTTTAATTTTATTTTTATTTTATTCAAATGAGTTGGAAGGATCAATTTATCTCTCGATGAATCATTATTAAAATGAGAATATAGTAAGTAATGTCTTATTGCCATATTCGCAAAGAGTGACTTGAATTACGAGATTGAGGTTAGACTGAACCGGTTACGTACGATCTGTTGGATTGGATATTTCAAGATTTATCCTTACATTTATTCAATATTCACAATCTGAACATCGATGTCCAAAAAATTACGATTCATTCTTATATAATATTATCATCAAAATATAATAAATTTTCTTATCTATCATTTGCAATTAATTTTATTTTGACGAGGAATTCTATAGTCTTATAATTCGTACTGGTACAGAAGCCGATTATGTGTGTATTACATTTATCTTCATCCATTACTGTTGCTGTATATACTCCATTTAGGCTTCCGACTGACGTAACACGAAGATTGATATAATGTAAAAGACTCCATTTCGAATTTGAGATTTTCACAATGTCGTTATTGAAAGATATATCTTATTATTATAATCATTTCAAAAAATTTTAACTCCTTAGTACGTGAGGATTTATAAAAATATTTAAGGTTCTTCTACTGAAAAATTTGTACAGTCAAACATTGAACTGTGAACAGGCAAACTGTGAAGCTACTAATATATCTTCTAGCAAGAATTTTTTACATCATATATACACAAATGCAAAAATCAATGAATATTAAGAGTATGGAATTGTTCATGTCTTATAATACGATGGATGTAGACATAAGCAAGCTTAAACATTTCTATCTTATAAAATATCAGTAAAATAATTATTTCTGTTATTAATTGATTTTGTAAATGAATTTAATGCTTTCCTGCATAATAAACCACGAAAAATGGTACTTGATGAGGGATGCCGGAAATAAAATTTAATTAATTAAAAAACGAAAAAGCAGAACTGACTCGTCTTGAATTAGGTCACCTGATCGATAATTTTTAAGACTCTCGCATGACGCGTTACGCACGAAAATAATGTCTCATCTGATGCAGCTGATACGATATCACTTACACGTTCCTTGCAAAATCGTAGACGGCGGCACCGCCACTTCCAGATGAAACGTTCAAGGGAAAATTACTTCCCAGGATTCGTTTAAAAAAACAAATATCATATATAGAACACGCAGCAAAACGAATTAGTATGAGATTCGAATTTTCGAATATACTAGATTTTTTGACCAACGCGTTACTCTGTATGTTGATCTCGCACGTATATATACCAGAAACTGCCCACCGCCAGTTACTTTATTCTCTTGAAGCCACAAAGCCGACCTCTGCCCTTATAACAGGCGCTTGCGCAAAATCGCGTCCGGGGGTTGTCGCCCCTTCATTGTGGCAATCCGTCGCCGACATTTCGGCGGTACCTATACACATCTACTAAATTTGACATAATGCTAGATTTTGTACACTATCGTTAACACTCGTTTACAACTATAAAACGTTCCTCTGTGAGGGATTTCGTTACAAAGTAACGAAAATAACAAAAGATATTGGTTTTTAAAAATTAAATACCGTCATGTGTATATATATGAGTAGTTTTTAAATATAGGTAATGAATCCGATTTACACTTTGTTGATAATTGGAATTAATCGATAATTAATGTACGCGTTGTGAACGAAAGCACATAAAAAAGAAGTGTATTTTCAATTATACAGAAACCTCTGTTTTATCCAAAACCGAATCAGAACAAGTAAAAGTTCAACAGAATGAATGTAAAAAGTACTCTTTAGGTCCTCATATAAGCATCGGTTTTTGAGCTTATTTTGAAGTACTTCTTTAGGGGCTCTTTTTGAGATCATAAAAGAATGGTCCCAGAAATCGCCGTACATATAAAGAACGAAAGAATATTTCTTTTATTCGTTTTGTCCAACGTATTTTCCACTGATAATTGGGAATAGTCAGGAAAACACTTTACATTTTACGAATTTACGTAAGGATTACTTTTGTTAATGAATCTATTATTACAATGTCAAAATTTTAAATGGCATATTTTAACAACAATAGATAATTAATGAATACCTTTTGTATTCAATTTTTCCAACTATTTAACTCTGCTGATATGGGCGAAACAATAAGTACCCACCATATCTGAATTCATCATTACATATACCTCCAAATCCACCGGTTAATTCTAGGAATTTTCAGAAAATTTGAGATCTATATCTATCCTTTTTGACAATAATATAAATAATTTAATTTGATTGAAGGATCTTCTAACAGATGATTTTAATAAACCTTGATAACGTTTCGGCCTTCCTTATTCCTACTGAAAATTCCCATATGGGATTCCATGTGGGAATTTGACGTATAATCCTACATACGACCATGTCTTTTGGAATAAAAAAAAATCTAGGATATTTTTTAGATAATTTTAAACAAGAAAGAAAAATGCTTTATTGTAATAGAAATAGTTTTTGAAAAAAATGAGAGGCATCACAGTTTAAATCAAGAAGCAATCGTTCTACACAGCTGGAAGTGTTGCAATATTTTGATATAATAATGGAGAGGTATTGTAGTAATATTGCAAGAATGTTGTTACGAAATAAAATGTCAGCAACAAATTTCTGCGGTAAAGTACGCAAACGCTATATGAGTTCTGCTTGTTTCATTTTTGTTGTTGTATAGGTTTTACATGTAAATGGGCAGATCACTTCTGTACCCATCGCCGGAATCAGAAATCTCTCTGTTACTTACCGTTTGATGCGATACTACCCAATGATATTGGGGTAGCCTCTGACATCTGGAGACGACGAACTGAATTAAAACTGAATTCATTCTTCTTTCAAGATTTCATTCGCACATTAAACTACCTGCCTCAGTTTATGCGTTACTAACGTGCAGGTCAGTTTAGAAGTGAAAGCAGTAGAAATGATGCTCCAACAAGTGTGGCCTTCGTCCAGTATTTACGTGCAGTGTTATTGATATTTTATCAATATTAATCCTTTACGTTGGCTCAATTTTTAGTTCACAGCAAACGTCAATGAAAACGTGACTGACATGTTAAACAGTATTTAGAGCAAATCGTATTTATATTCATATTGGTAAGTAAAATAAGTTAAAATTACGTTAATTCTATAAATCTATATCCAAAAGTACTTCAATTTACGCTGTTATAGCATTAGTCGAAACGTAATTGCATTTTTTATTCCATGCAATTATTGCGATTTACCGGTGTCGCTCTCGACTCGCACGTGGATACATTACAAATGACAGTTTATAATGTGTTGTATTTTTTCAGCTTTACAATTCATAATGAATGGGATAAAATTGTCCGACAAACGATGGTTAATTATAATATTTGCTTCCTTGTCAATTGTGCTAAGCGACAAGTTCTCAGATCTTAATTTACCAGAAAACCATCTTCAGTATTATTTTCATTCGTTTCCCAATGAAGCTGCAAAGTGCCAAAATAATTCGATGTGCATGTATAAGGTATGAAGTTTTATATTATATTAAACGTAATTTTTATTAAATTTGCTTTATATTTACATTTCCTTTTATTTATGGAAGATTTCTAAAATTCTCTGTAAATTATATATTCATATCAATATTTTTACACATTATTCTGTTATAGCTTACACTATGTATTGTAAATGATAGTATATATTGTAACTGCTTAAAGTATAAATAGTAAATTTACACTGTTTTTAAAAAATAAATTTTTGAAAAAGGCTCTGATATCGGCCGAAACGTCGCAAATTTATTTATTTTTGTTCGAATTACAGTCTCATGAAGACTTCCTTTATTAAAATTATTAAGAGAATAATTTTATAAGCTTGAGAATAACCAACGCAATACACCATCTAATGAAGTCAATTTCTCAGCAATTAAACAGTATGCGTCAGATCGAATTTTGATACAGGAGTTTGAAATTTCATATTAAAAAAAACTTTCACCTCCTGAAATGGTATCAGGCAGTTCTGTGACACCCTGTATAATATATTACTTATCCAGTTCTTAGTCAATTTATCTAAACCTCTATGAGTAATCATATATTTCTACTTTTTATTTTATTTCATTATGATCACACTACTATGTTTATACATATATATATTACAGTTATTACAACTGAGAATTATTTGGTAGATTTATAGTACAAACATTTTTTTGCGAGATATTCATTAAAATAACGAATCAATAATTTTCTTAAATTTCTTTCAGAAATATTTGAATAAAGATGTATGTTGGGGATATGAACCAGAATGTACTCCAGAAAAAGCCTTTTCTGTACCACGATGTCTAGGAGATCACAAAGGTTGGGTGAAGACAAAGCGGGCTCAAATTGACACATTTTATGCACAAAGTGACTTTGGATACGTACGAGATCAGCGCTCGGAAATGAGGATATTTTGTGAACCTCAGTACTTAGTAAGTGTCGTTAAGGCTGAAATTTGCAAATAAACATACGAAACAATAAAACAGTTGCATATACCATATATCACCACGTTAGCAAAATATAAAAGTAAATAAATTTTAATTTTTACGCTTTCTTATTAAAAACATATTTTAAAATATGAATCATATTATAATAAAGATATTGAGAAACCTGCTATTTTATATTAGAAGAAGAAAACCTGTACTAAGATGAAATTTTCAAACTTGAAAAAGCTAGAAACAATCTATAGCATCTCCCAGTCTACCACAGTATTATCTAAACTAGCAACCGCAGATGGTATTAAATTTTAGTACAAGTTATTTATCATGATTTTCAGGAAGATTCTTCGTTAGAATGCTCGGAACACATGAGGTTTTGCAGAGGAAGAAATATTATGATTAACTTCACTCATTTGGCCGATATAAAAGATCCAATTAGATACAACATGGAGGTTTTAAGAGATGGTAAAATTGGAGGATATTGTAAGTGAGTACTTGAAAGAATTAATCATATCATAATTTTTATAGTCCACTTAATTTAAATAAATCACTCTGATCCATGTCGTTTAGGTTCAACTATTTTGAATTTACAGAATAAAACAATTTTTTCAATAAATGCATCAGCTATTCCGTTCCCTCATGTTTTTGATTAGTAGTTGGCCTCTACGCCATCTACACCGTTTATTTTGTAACTATCTATTTCAATCTGCGATAATTCATCACTTTTTAATTACACCATTGTCGGAGATGTTGAGTCCTACTGCTTATCAACTGCATTGTACCGAAATTAAAAAAAAAAAACAGACAACATAAGTTTCTGCTATAAACTGTAGTAAATATGTCACTGAATGACTTATTTCTTACAGATTAAATAAACAGCGACTGGAAGATAATGCAGATCATATAAGTCCTTTGCAATCATGGGGACCTGAATTACGATATTTCCAAGAACTTCCCCGTAGACCACGTATTGAAGGTGACTGTGACACCATAATAGATAAGCCAACATTTATATTAAAAATCGATGCGAGTAAGTATTCCATCATTGGTTAAGACGAAAAATGCACCGATAACCCAAGTAATCGTTATGTGTATTTTGCAGCGGTAAATATGTATCATCATTTCTGTGATTTCTTCAATCTGTATGCATCATTACACGTGAATCTATCTCACCCCACAGCATTTAGTACAGACAGCCACATTATGATTTGGGAAAGTTACAGGTGATGAATAAATAATATCACTCTATAAATGGTATCATTTCCATCAATTTCTTATTATAACTCAGATAGCGACTATATGAATATTAGTATAACTTGAATGAATCAAAAACTTTTTCAGATATCGATCAGCATTCGAAGATACTTTTGAAGCGTTTACGCGATATCCCATTTGGAATTTGAAAACATTCCAAGGCAAAACTGTGTGTTTTAAAAACGTTGTACTTCCATTATTACCACGCATGTTATTTGGTCTTTATTACAATACTCCACTGGTACGTAATGAAATGTTATTACTAAATTGCTGTTATTATCATTATATTGAGAGTTACTTTTTAAATACGAGATTAGAAGCAATGTACATTAAGTGCCAGTTGGGAAGCTATCCACATTTCTTCAAGTGGATGACATCCCTGCCAATTATTGTACATATCGTGTGCCCTATACAACTTACAGATGATATTCCAAGAGATGATTCTTGTCACAATTTTAAGCTAAAAAAATTGCTGTCAATTTATAGATGCATTACGGAGGGGCCATCAAGGGACGTTTGGTATGCCTCTGATGGCCTCTCGCGATACTATATTAAATTTTAGTACATGATATTTCTGCATAAATATTCCAATATGTGTATTGAATAGATGGCGCTACTAATACATTAATATTCATTTTATTTTAGATTATTCATTAGGTATAAGTGTTATCAAATATCAATTACGACTTAAAACATTTTCAGATCCACGGCTGCGAAGGAAGTGGACTTTTCGCAGCTTTCAGTGATCACCTGCTACATCGAATGAAAATACCGCTTCACAAGAGAGCAAATTCAAAAATACGCGTTACTTTTTTAAGTAGAGATACGCAATTTCGTAGAGTATTAAATGAAAATGAACTAGTGGAAAGCTTGAAACTAAATCCGAACTATGAAGTTCAAATGGTAAATACATGCATGTATTCGATTTATTATTGTTGATAAATGAGACATTGTTAAATACGATTCTACACTTTCAGGTCACGTATAATAGATATATGCCATTTAAGCAACAGTTGGAAGTGACGAGAAACTCAGATATATTTATTGGCATTCATGGCGCAGGCCTGACGCATTTCATGTTCCTTCCAAATTGGGCTGCTGGATTTGAATTGTACGTTTACAACAAGAATTTGATACTCAACTTATTCAATTTTAAAGCAAAATTAATTTATTCGGCCATATACATGGTGTCCCACAACTAGCAAACTATATTGCACGTTCTTTGCACAATTGCAAAAAGTTATTGATCAAAATTTGGTTAGATTATTACTATAGTTTATAATTAGATAATTATTGTGTTAGTAATTTTTTATTACAGCTGATCAATGGCATTTCAAATTTATAATTTATTGCTATAAATTCAAGTTGCAGTCGAATCAAATTTTAACGTAGGTGAATTTTGTTTAAATTAAAACCTGAGTGAAATATGTATATGCAATGTATTGTTCTTCATCCATGGGACACCCGATATATTCTGCGTGAAAGATAAAAACTTGTCAATGCTATCATAAGACAATATAAAGTATATATTCATATAGTGGAGAATGTATTGACAGAATATTAATCAATAATTCTAGGTATAATTGTGAAGACTCAGGCTGCTATAAGGATATTGCAAGGTTACGTGGAATAAAATATTTTACATGGAAAAATATAAACAAATTGACACCTCACAAGGTAACGAAGTATTTTAAATTCATATTTTATACTTTAAAATTTTATTATTTAAAACATTAATTAATGTGTTTCTCATTTTTGAATAGGTTACCAACCATCGTAGTGGAGGAGCCCATGAAAAATTTATAAATTACAGCTTTGATGTTGCCGAATTTCTGAAAATTGTTTCACGCGCTGAAAAATACGTTAAGTCACACGAAGATTTCCAAAATTTTATTGGAAATGTAGACCACAAAAAAGAACAAAGGCCTGAAAACGACGAACTCTAATAAATTTCAATTCATAGGAGATTAAAATGCACTTGGTTTGGTTCTATCAATTAAATATATATAGTATATATATATATATATTGTTGATTATATTCCAGCCAAAAAGATTGAATTGAAATATAGATATAAGATGCATAGGTGCTATCGGAAAATGTTGCAATTTTTGAGACTGAATATATAATTGTACTTTTATAATTATTCTTCCTGCGAATATACGTTTATATATACAAATATGTGTCAGCGATCATCGTCAGACCAGTTACCATATAGAAAACAGACTGGAACCAAAAACCGGAGACCGGGAAAGTAGCATTTTTTAAATTTAATTTAATTGTATATATAGAAGATAGATTTTTTATTCAAATTATATTATTATTATTATTATTATTTACATTAAGCCAATGTACAGTACCATTACATAGATTTTATGTAAATTTTATTAAATAATTGTATAAAGAGTATATAATTATTTTGTTATTATATTCATTGATGCGTTTGGAAAACAAAATGTTTTTACCCACGCACATTATGAGCACGCTTTCGAGTGTAAAAGATAGTGAGTATAGTATTTATAAATTAAATAACCAAATAAATTAGTATAAGTAATATGATTTTTTAGCTTCGATTATATAGGAATAAATATAAATGTATCTGTTCAGGCAAATTATGTTATTATTCATTCCTTGCCATTGACCTATAAACAGATTTTTAGAAAATGTCAGGAGCTCTATTGCATTCTATTGAATCAAATAGAATACTATACATACTATATTAAATCCGATTTTTTTTCTACACGTGTACCAAATCATCATTTACCATCGTAAATCAAGTATTGGATTTGCGCCAGAGACTAAACGTAACGTTCGTATTCCATGCGCAACACACTGTGCATCCGCGGGCCGCAAAATGACATTTTGCATCCGAGATATGAAAAATACTATTTTATATATGTTTACATAGCCCCATATATTTGAAATGTTGAAAAAAAAATGCCAAATTGCGCAGCATCGTTTGAAAGACGTATGACGCACAGAAACTCTGGACGAATATCAGTACTCCCAGATAATATACGCAACACTTTGTTTCAGCTGCTCCGTTCATTGATAACTTATTTTAAAAATTAATTTGAAAAGTTGTTATGAATGTTACACAAGAAAGGCGTAAAGTAAAATTTTATATGCACTTGTTAATGTTCTATTTTTTATCTTTTAATATATTGTACTTTGTATTTTACGTTATTGTAACGCAACGTATTCGGTCGCCCAAACAATATAAATGTTAATTTACATTTCTCACTCTCTTCGAATTATAAGTAGGCATCAAATACTTTAGAAGCATGATCTTTTCTTACCGAACAATAAAAATTAGAATTATTAGAAAAACTTTGTTATTAGAAAAATAATATACTATATTATTTTAATTCTGTTGTAATCTGCTTAGTTCGAAAGTGACCACTACAAGGATCATCTAATACGATTGTTTTAAAGGTTAATTATCTAATGATAGAAAATCTTAATGAGATGCTTTGTTCTCTATTTATTTCTAGCTATTTGCGAAGCATTTGTGCTAATACTCTATTTTAAAATGCTTATATATATATAATTTCTAGCAAATTTGTAGATAATACAATACAAAACAAAAGAACGCAGAAAACATAATTTACGTTGAAACAAATTTAGGCCAATTTAGAAAGTCCATTGTTTTGCTATATTTCGATAAAATGTTCGAATGCGAGCTAATGTATATCGTCATTATTTTGGAAAAAACTGAGATACATTCTGTGTATTTAATTCTCTAATCAATAACAGATATTTTTATACCGTTAAAAATCAAAAATAAAATAAAAACAAAATAAAATACTGTAAAAAACGCCTACAATTATTTGTTGACTTTTCTGTCAGTGTTTAATTGTTCATATAAAATGAAATTTTTGGAGTTATAATGGTGAGAAAAGGAGTAGTGCTTATATAGTAATATAATGAGACTTTTATGTATGTGTTAGGGTTTCTAAGCGATGACACTACGATACTCGTAACGAAAAGTCCCAGTTCTAACCCTTGGTGTATAATATAATATTTTACAACCAACCATAATGCTCCGTACAGAAGTATAGAAAAGTTTGTCATTGTGGTCATGTAACGTTAGGACTTAGGTTGAATAAAAGTTTACTTCTACTCCCTCGTAAAAATAAAAAAGGGCCCTTAGATGCCGATAATGAAGCAACATATTATTAGTTTTCTCTGCAATAATCATGCTAAAAAAACAAAGAAAAACAGTTTTTTCGCGTTTGAATCGACTAGAGAATTTCACACACAGATATTGTATCCCTGTATAAATCGTGTGTCGCATCACATACGGGTTTTCGATAATCTCATTATGCATTTATTTACATCTGATACTTATAGCTCTATAATTATTCTTTAAATATACTTACAAAAATTATTATATTATCCAGTATCAAGCACAATTTTATTTTGTTAAATAAAACCTGTGCACTTTCTCAATTCAATTCTTTTAAACTCATATTGTGCATTTTATCGCAAACAAACATTTTGAAGGAACATACAACGTTAAATGTTACACATTTATTACAGTACGTCCTCATTAAGATAGGCGTACTTCAATATATTATCGAAATAAATGAATTCGAAAAAATTAGCCTATATAGGAATTCGACATTTACAAATAATACTCCGGAATTTTTTTTCGCATGCTTTCAAATAGTAACAAGAACTCAAAAAATTAAGCAAGTATATTTTGACTTTTCTCTCTGTTTCTTACTTTTTTTCGAACCTTAACTGTTATTATACGAACATTTTAAACTATATCGATACTTAAATGTGACTTTTTAATTGTCTGATAAAAGTAATTGTTTAGGGTTGATTTGTTTTTTGAACCACATTTAGGTCACTTACTAAATTGTCAGAAATCATTTACTTTTTATCTCCTTCTTTAAACTTTGTATTAAACCTTGATTCGGCGACTTCTTAGTTTTGATGAACTCGCCTTTTTTCCCCTCCGCGTTCTTTGATTGACCCGCAGTAGGAGAAGGTGTGATGGTGTGAGCAATAATTTTAATTCAAGTGTTGTTTTTTGCAGTTACGACTCACTCGATTTATTTAATTTATTATATTGATAAGTATGCGGCCGGTTTCTCGATTAGCGTACGAGCGTCTGATTCCGTCTGTTTTCCCTTCGCATAGTCCGACCGTTGACCATATATAATAATTGTAAATAACGATTCGCGGAATCAGTTGTTGTTATTTACATATATATTGACCACTCTCTATAACGCCCAACAACCTATATAAATGGTGAAATCGAATTTGACGAAAATATTAATACCAGTTTCTTTTTAAAAACACGACGTTTCTTGTACATTTTTCATCCCCAGCAGACTGCAGTGTGTATATAGCAAAATATTTCGAATTGTACTATCGTATACTTGATAATTCGGGTATTGATTTCATATTTGGATTTTTGAAAGTTTACGGAATTGTCAATATATACGAGAAACAAACGATTAAAAAATGATTGTTATTTAAAATTGATTTCGTGACTGTGCATATATATTTGGCATTAATAAACTATTGATATTATATAAAAAAGAGACATTTAAAAATCGTAAAAATCATCGTTTTCGGAAGTTCCAATAATTAAAAAGTTATACAAATTTCATGTGAATTTTCGTCCATTCTCATAATTTACTTCTTTTATGTGATGAAAATTGACAAAAACCGATATTAAAAAATTCGGAAAAATATGTAGTGAAAATTTGTGAGTAAACATTTGGTTTATTAATAATATTTTTCAATACTTAACTAATTTATAGTAATGACCACTTAATAATCTAGATCAAAATAATTAAAATTTTGCACGAAATCGTCGAATTTGTGTGCTACAAATATTCATGTATTATATCAATTTGATAAAATATAAGGATGTGGCTTTGGTCTATCACATGACAAAAATAAATGTTTTCCAAAACGGAATAGTATTTTATTCTTTTTTATCACCGTGTGTCATCTAAATTTATAATAGTTCTTTAATAAATAAATTTAAAAATTATCTTTAAATAAATCATAAACTAAAAGTAATGTTTAGCAACTTTATTTTAATAAAGTTCACACTAGAAAAGAGAAAAGAATACAATGTCAGATTAAGCTTAATTTCTAGACATACTTTACAGCAAAGATACAAACGGAAAATTAAAAGCACATTGGTGTCATACGCATACGTTTTCAGGAATATACCTTAATTACCAATCAAATCATCGAATGTCATGAAATTAAATAATAGACGCCGCCAACTTGTTTTTATATTCTCAAAAATACGTTAAAATTGTCTATTACATTTTATCAAATGAATTCTGAAGAGTGCCACAACATAATGCTCGAAACTATAAATGTTTCATTGAATGTTGAATTTTTACTGAATGTTGAATGATTAAATCTTGACGACCCTGAATACACCAAGAATTAGACAGAGAAAAATGTTCTTGTAAATTTTACTACACCAGATGGCATTTGGAAGACAAACTTTCTTCATGAAAAAAATTTGTTACAATAATAATTGATATGATCCATACTTATAGTAAAAATTCCAAAAATGTTGTAACTTTTGCCATAAATAATGGCAATTTTTGTCATGACGAAAGTTTGTCCTCAAAATGCTATCTGGTATGATTTTATTTTTCGCAATTTGTAACAATGGGTATTAAATATTTCATTTCTGAATTTAAAAAAAAAAAAAAAAAAAAAAATCTGAATACCTAACTAAAAATGATAAAAATATAACTTCTTGATAGTATATGATATGAAACTATTAACACACATGTATTGTTGCGATAACACTGATTACGGTTGCCTCGTGTTTGTACCAATGTCTGATAAATTATACTTAATCCGTTCTCAGAGTTTGCCTGCAGTCAGATGACAGTAGTTGGCGATCGCAGTATAGAAACTATCAGCTGTGAATTTCAAACTTTCATATATAAAAATGGATTATTCAAAGTTTTTTAGCAAGATCGCAAAACGAAGGAAACCGAATCTTATAAGAGTATTAAGTAAGTATTATAAACTTTAATTCAATCGATTGTTTTCAAATTCAGGTAACATCACAAAATATTAATTAACATTCATTTATATTTCAATAATTTATGTTATACACAGAAAAAAAGTATTTTTGTAGCAGTCATTCTATGATTGTCTATCATAACAATGTAATTTTTTGAAAATTGTAAATAAATATATTATTTATGATGTAAATAATTGACAGTTATGCCAATTTTTAATTAAATATTTCTATTTTAACCATTTGTTACTAAAAACATAAATTATTAATAAAAGATAGGTACCTGATGCATTCATTAATATAAAACAAGTCTCACATAATTATCATTGTTTAAATTTACTTTCATTTGTTATTCACGTTATTAAATATATTTGCACTTGTAATGAGACATAACGCATAAAAAAAAAAGTGTGTACTTTGTAGAGGGTAACGTTCGTAATCATCGAGCGAATGAAAACATCTTTTTGTTTTTAAAAGAAATAAAAGATAAGTGAACCGTATTATTTTTTTAACATAAATAATTATTCTTTTTTTTTATAAATTTTTCTTGTTTAAAATGTTAATAATCTTACTTGGAATATACATAATGCAAAAGTTAATTGCTTAGCATAAAGTAAACATAAGATTCTTATCCGGCTCGTATCTTTATAGCATAAAATTTCTTATATGCGTTTTTCAATATATTTCGAGTGAATAACAGTTTTCATCATCAAACTTATATGATTTTATATAATTATATGCATATTGAAACAAATATAGTAAGTGAAGATATTACTTGTCGTTGTCTAAAGTAGAACAGTTACCGACCTAACCTTGATAAAAGATAAGTGTAAATTAAAATTGATTGAACCGTTTTTTTTTTCAAATTCGTGCTTTGGGCGGGCAATTCTACATAACAGATAATCTTTAAAAGAATACACATGAAATTGGTTTACAATTGAAAGAGAACTTTCTGAAATAAATTATTTTCGTTGCAGATAAGGAAAAATAATTTACTTCGCACCGTTCTCATTCAATTTTTAACCATTTTCAGAGGTATTTTTTCTAGTATTCTATATATTATTTAGAATCATCCTTCCAAAGCCCAAATTTTGATAAACCGGTTCAATTACTTTTTATTTATTTTTTTCTATTTGCGATTATAGGTTATAACTGATCTACTTTCGAAACACGTGAATCGAGAAGTTTAGGTCTTATATATATTTAAAAGCGAGAGTATGACGTTGATTCGTTGAAGGATTTTAATAGATCTTATATGGTCATATTTTAAAAGGTGTACATTTTTCGAAAATAGATGTATCTTATAATTTTTTTTTTAATTGTAGTACACCTTTTTAAATATTTAAATTAATAGAAATGTTTGAATATTTTAATTTTGTAAATGATTACAATTATAAACAGATTTGAAATTTACCAAATTGTCGCCCCCTCAGCCGAAACCGGACTTATTTTTCGTTTTTGTATAACTACAATCGTTTTTTCAATATAAATGCAAAGTCTGTGGGTTGACCTATATACTATCTCGACGAAAGAAGCTAAAACATTGTGTATACCATGATCTTTACTTGCATACTCACATCATATAAACTAAATAAGTTGCTGACTCTCGTATACATATATATATATACTAAAACCATCCCTCGCCTACATTACGAATGTAGAAATTACATATATATATACATAAATGAATATTCAATGTTTGCAGCCGAATCATTCATGAAGACTCCCGGAGCTATAAATTTCGCAAGTGGTATGCCTAATTCTGAAGTCTTTCCATTCAAAGCGATTTCCGTTACTTACAACAATGGAGTTGTGAAACATCTTACTGGGTCTGATCTTCACGATGCTTTACAATATGGTCCAACGCCTGGGTAAATATTCAAAATTAGGAATTAAATAGCATATTTCGCAACTAGTGAGACAAATCGATCTGGGACAAGTAAGGCGTTTGTCACACGAGCGAAGCGAGTCCTGACACTTATTTTGGAGATGATGTTGCCTTATACATTACGCTTCGAGCACTTCTATTTTTAGACCGCGTGAGAGAAATCGAACTTCCCGCGAAGGCGTTGTAGAAATTAAATTATCTTTACAGTTATTGATTATCATGCTCTTTTTCCTGCTCTAAGGTCTATATGGTTAACTATATAGTTGCCGCAATGAAATGCTGTCATTTAAAACATTGAATTTAAGATATTTTCAGAAATATTGCAATTGTAACATTGCAATTGTAATGTGACATTGCAGATACATTCTAGAGGCTTAATTTTTATCTCCGATCGTGACGGCTATTCCTTCTGTGCTTGACATACATGCGGAGTTTGTACATGATCTTTGGCGTTAATATATTTTAAAATTATAATATTATGAACATGACTTACATTGATCGTTTAATTTTTGTTTCTTAATTTTGTTAATTTAATGCATTATTTAACTGTTATGCCAGATATCCGCCGTTAATCAAAAAGTGGAAACAATTACAACAAAAATGGCACTTACCAAAATATAACACATGGGAAGTACAATTTACGACTGGATCCCAAGATGGGTGCAGTAAGCTTTTTGAAACTATTCTGGATGAAGGAGATTCTGTGATGGTTCAAACGCCTACTTATACAGGAGTCATTGGATCGGTAATGCATTAATAAACATTTCCTCGTCACGAAATATTTAATTAAGACAAATAGTGAAATTGTATATATATATATATATACTATTATATAAATAGCACATAAATAATATGTGTACTGTATAAAGGGAAATACAGTGGAACATCCGAATGGATGAGCGTATAACGTGCATTAAAAAGGCCCAAAAGTATACTTTTGCGCTTCATTCACGGCTCATCCTGACAATTGTATTCACTTTGATTTTTGTTGAGCGATTTAATTGTCGATCAATTTTTGCTGAACTGTTTATAAAACACTTTTAAAACATTCCTGTAATATGTTATAACATCCAATTAAATTATAAGAGCGACTAAAATCACGCGTAACGGTCTATATAAAATACTCCTTTAACGAATTTAGCGCAGACTTTGCTTTCTATATTTATTTATTTAGTAGAATTCTACTAACTACTATAAGATATCGGAAATATCATTTGTTTAATCAAATTACTATGATTATTGTTACGCTCTTTCTAAACGATATTCTAACACAAAAAATAGCCTCGAATTTGAATATAAACATAATATATGTAGGATTTTCATAATATTCAAATTTGTATGTTTAAAGTATGTTTTCAGATTCATATTAGTGTCTTAGGCTGATATGGTGTATGAATACCATTATTATTTTAAATTAATTTTTTTAATCTTTATAAATCTATCATAATTAATTAACATTAGTTGTTGCGTTCATTAGATTTGTACCATTTATCAGAGTTAAACTTATTTCTTCTTGAAAAATATTCTTTATGTGAAAAGCATGGTTTGAACGTCATGAATAACAATAAAGACTAATATAAAAACTTAAACATATGATATGTATAGATTTTAAATGTAAAATAAATTTAAATCATTTAAGCGTTGGATTCGCGGATCTTTCATACTTGCAAGAGAATAGAGGACTTTTTTTAAAAAGAGTGAGATAATACAGAAACATTTTGGAGATCAGGAAAAGTTTATATAGGATCGAGGACTAATGTTTAGATTTCAACATCTTTTTGAAAATATATATTTTCGAAAGAAAGTTTGTATTTTAATAAAATGATTTTTACATTATTATTTTAGAAGTCATTTTATGCAGTAACGATGTTTATCTATAATAACTATCCCGTAGAAACGAATACTGTAGGATCCTAGGAACAAATACTATATGAAACTATAGTATGAAAACTATCGTACGAAAACTATCGTTTGTGTTTATAGTTTCCTATAGTATTTCCTCCAGCTCAATAATATTCTTTTATAAATTGTATATTGCGAAATAAAAATGTTATATTTGAATTTAACTTTCTCATTACAGGTCGCATCGTTGAATCCTGATATTATAACAGTTGGTATAGATAATGATGGAATTCTACCACAAGAAATCTCCAAAGCTTGTGAAACTAGGTTGCAAGCTGGCAAAAGCCTGCCGAAGGTTAGTTTTCGTAGCTTCAATAGTTCAATGAATTTTTTACAATTTTATAAAAATTAAAGATTATTAAACAATTTTTGTATTATTCAAACACTACTCGCAGCTTCTACTTCCTAACTTATCACGTAAAATTGTGTATAATGAAAACATATGTCTGTAGTATATATTCTAAGTATATAAATTAAATCTTTTTTTTTTCTGATAATAAAGTTACAATTAATTAATATATTGCATACTTGATTAAAAAAAAAGCACTATACGTACAACACGTGTTCATAGATGATCCTTTCACTGTTCTGCCTTTGTCATTCTCGCCTCGTGCATCCATGACGTTTTTATCGGTACAGAACATAATAATGTACGCATATATTTGTTTAATTTCCAGATACTTTATGTCAATCCAACCGGTTGCAACCCTACTGGAATTGTATTTTCGGAAAAACGTAAAAAAATAATTTACGAGCTGGCTAAAAAATACGACTTTTTAATTCTTGAAGATGATGCGTATTACTTCCTTCACTTTATGGATGAGCAGCCGACATCTTTCTTCTCTTTAGATACAGACGGAAGAGTACTTAGAATAGATTCTTTTAGCAAAATTATGAGCGCTGGATTAAGATTGGGCGTTGTAACAGGCCCAAAACCAATCCTTGAAAAGCTTGGATTGAGTATTGCGAATTCCACTCTTCATACATCATCACTCTCACAGGTAATTGTTAATCACAGTATTTATAATAGTTAATTACCTTACAAGAAATATGTCATAATATTATAACATATTTCGTTGTTTGATAAAATATATCAAATAAATTAACAATATAAAAAGTACCAAATTATATAATCTGATAACAATTAAAAAACTATAATTGTTGCATGTATAGTATATTATAGTATTTTTTTGTGGAAGTTTTAATGGATTCTCCCCTAGTAAAAATCGAAGTGCACGCGGAAATGTACACTGGTCCAAATTACAGTTATGGTACATCTTGGATGTACACTTGAATGACGTTTGGGATGTACTTTGGGACCCCGTACATTTCCAGTACATTTAAATTTTCACCTGGGTCAGATCATAAACAAGATTGGAAAGACTCGAAGTGAATGAAAAATGATTGAAGAGTCAGGAACAGTCAGAATTTGTCAGCTATGACCAAATATTATCCTGCATTCCTCTTCGTTGAATTCGGTAATTATATATCCCCACATCTCATGGCGATCATTGGTATCGTGTCCTACAAATATGGAATACCATTTCTGCGATTACATCACCTATATATATATATATATATATTGAAAATCTACCCTCATAGTATTCTTCACTCTATATATATAATACATATATATATTCTATAGTGATGATCATCTTCTAAACGAGAAGAGGCGCCTTTACTGTGTTGCAAGTTGGGTAAATAATTGATGAACGTCATCATGAATGTCCCGTCAATTTTCTACAATCTCATTCGAGCATGTCTTGTTTTAAAGAACGATGTTGAACACTTAATTACACGTTAATGTTGCTATTTTTGTATCACTGGATTTGCCATAAATAATTAGATCAGCAAGGTAGTTTTTATTGCACAGAACCATATTTAGGAAAGGAAGGTCGTGGCTTTTGAGGTATAAGTCGATCGAAGTTGTGGTCCGAAATAGCAATTCTACATAGTCATCTCGATCAAAGTTAGAATTGTCCTAATTAAGTAAAATTTTACCTCTTTTCGACCTAAAAATTGTATTTCAAGTCTTGATTTCAAATGGAGGTCGAAAATTCCGTAAATGTCACGAATGGTCTTAAAAATTATATGGCTTTAAAGTTATGTAACGAAGTATATCGTAAACAAATAGGTATATGCATTATCAGTAGAGTAAACGTACATAAGTCAAAATTAGAGTATATATACTTTGAACGAAATATGTCCACATTCGAAGAATTATCTAATTTATTTGACCATGAAGGTAAAATTTCTTATCCCAGTAAACGAAAAATTATTACATGTTTTAGCTTTTCTAGAAAATAGGATTGAGAACAATGGGGAACTATTATAAGAAGCATTCATTTATTTTTTAATTTGAATACATTTTAATGATTCGTCCTTGTTCTCAATCCTTTTTTTTTAGCTTGTGAATAATCTTCAATAATATTTCGTTTACTGGGAATTGGTCAATATTTCTTATTTTCATATTTATGCGCTGTATAATATATAGTGTAAAAATAATACTTAACGGCGTAATGGAGTTTAACCTGAAAGGAACATGTTTTATTGTACTGTAAATCCCATTTCAAAATTCCTATATGGGATTTCTATAATTACAATAAAACATAGTTAAACAAAATATATCCTAGATTTTTTTTGATAACAATAAACAACGCGTATTCGTATGCGCGATTTCTCGTCAAATTCCCACATGGGATCCCATATGGGAATTTTCAGAAGGGCGCAGATAGCAAGCCAGCAACTAAGTCCACAATTTGCCACTCTGTTGTCGACAACTTGCCGAAATCTACAAATTTTCGACAAGTTGTCGACAACAGAGGGGCAAATTGTGGACTTAGTTGCTATAGCTTGCTATCTGGGGGGTACCTTCAATAAATAATCTTGAAAATGAAGGTCAATGTCATTGTTAAGTTCAGTCAGCTCTTCCATATCGAACAATTTTTATGTTAAGAATTTTTTTTTATTGAATCGGGATGTTTCGAGTTATTTTTAATTATAATAATAGAAGCTTTAATTATAATAATAGAAATATAGAATTTTAAAGTTGATGTTTTTTTTTTTTTTTAATAAGTTTTATAACGTGTATAATATTTGATTATTAAATGGTCATAACGAATTCAATTTAATTTCAGATGGTTGTCTATAAACTTTTAGACCAATGGACGGAAGATGAATTAAATGCTCACATTACCACTGTTCAGAACTATTACCGTGAGAAACGCGACATCATGCTTGCCGGAGTTGAAAAATATTTTACAGGTAAATGTATAGATAGATTATATTAATTATCAAACTATAGTTCTAAACACCTATGATAACGCTCCGATAAGTGTTCACATCCAATGTATAAATATGTAGATGTGGAAAAATCAAAATATGCCATATAAAAATCGTTATTTTTGCAACAAAAAGATTTAAGAATTTTATACACTCTGAGTATATGTTCTGTATACACAGTGATCGAGTATATCCCTGATGGTAAAAAAGTGGATAGAATCGTATAGAATCGGATTCAAATTCTATCTGGATTTTTAAGAAACGGATAGAAATCTATAAAAAATGTATACATTTCTATCAGTTTCTTTAAGATTCAGATAGAATTTGAATCCGATTCTATACGATTCTATCCACTTTTTTACCAGGGTGTGCTTTGCAATAAGCACAAGGGAGTGTAAAAATTTACGCCCGTGATAGAAACCAATTTTTTTATTGAAAATTTTCAAGCTGGGCCTGTTTTTGGCACTGGGCCCAAAAATGGAGAAATCTATTCTAATAAACGCGGAAAATTTACAAAAGAAACATAATTATTAAGGTTTAAAAAATAGTTGATTTCCTTCAAAATAGCTTCATCAGGTGTTTCTATATATCTTTCCCGAATGTAGAGGATCGCCGCACGACCCGAAGGCGAGAGGGCCAATCACATTTGTATAAAAAACATTTTTCGTTTTTTCGCCCTTGATACATAATAATATACTATTTGCACGTGTGTTGAACAATATTTCATGTTAGACATATAAAGTTGAATTAAACTGCTGAACAGAAATTCATAAAATAACACTTTACGCACACTGCATCATAAAGAAACATTTACATAATATTTTTTTGGGCATTTTTTAGGAATTGCAGAATGGACTGAACCAAAGGGAGGTATGTTCGTTTGGCTAAAAATAACAGCTGTTAATAACGTTCATGATTTAGCGTTAAATAAATTTTTAACACACGGCGTATATGCACTGCCCGGACATGCATTTGATGCTTCTGTAAAAGACCAAAATCAATATTTACGTCTCTGCTACAGTTTTGCTACCGTGCAACAAATTGAGAAGGTAAATAAATTTGATTTTATATATGTATTGAACATTATATGCACCAAGGGGGAGCACTTCTTTTGCCAGATATGGCGGGAAGTCACTCGCAATTTACGTCCCAAATGCTTTGCAGCTCTGCTTTCAGTGGCATAGTATATTTTTTCAAAATTGAAATAATACCTAAATTTCATTTTGAATCCCTACCTCCTCTGTATCTTCTTCTTACCCAAAGTCCCTTATTCTCTCCTGTAATCAATCTTGTACCACTTCACATTCTATTCTCTAATTCTTTCCTCTCCTGTATATACTATATATATACTTTTCAAAATCGAGAATTAACAATACTCTTCAATTTTCTTACTGTTTTTGAAATTGAAAACGTATTTTAGGATTCAAAAGCATTCGAAATGGATAAAATAAGGGTTAAAAAGGATTACGAAGGATTAAAACATTATGAAACGAATGTATTTTTATACATTTTGTCCTGATTTTGTCCATTTTGAATGCTTTTGAATCCTTTTTCGATTAATGGGTAGCTATATTTATGAAGTTTGCTGCGGTAGCTTTTTGATAATAAACCACGAAACAACCAAGAAAATACCGGTACACGAGCAGACTTTTGCGGTCGTTTTTCTTTATTAAACTGCCAAACAACCAGGAAAATACTTCAATTGAAGCAGAACCCTACGGTCGTTTTAGGATACTGAACCGGATATTTGTCCAAATTTTGGCGGTACCTTTTCGAAATTAAACCGCGAAACAACCAAGAAAATACCGGTATATTTCGCGATCGGTATTTTTCCGGTTGTTATTACCCAATTCTGGTTGTTTTCGGGACCGATTTAAACCGTTTTTTTTTTGTCGTTTTGCGGTTACCGATAGGGTTAGCTCCTTTCTTATTATTATCATGATCGTGCTCATCTTTCATTTTTTACTCGCAACATCGTTTATATCACCTCTCTACTTTAGCAGTCTCACTAAATACTATATATATATATAGAAGATATTCTTTCTTTTTCCATGTTTGTTTTCACTTCTTCTCACAGTTTCTTCTTGAACTATGCCACTATATTTTCATTCTATTTTTTTCAGAACCTTCTTCATTTCTATGATTGTTTCTTCCAAATCTCCTCTAAAACTTGCATATTTTTTTAACTCCCTTTTCTCTAAATCGCTCGCTTTCAGACTCCCTTTAAATATTTGTAAACTTGTAATTTAAATTAATTTATTTTAATGTTCTAGGGACTAGCTTTGATGTCGAAGCTCATTCGAGAAGAAGCTGCGAAAGTGCATGAAATTACAAACAATGTATGATATTAAGGATATTAAAATTATTACTTTGTATATGTTTTTACACCTTTAATTAATTTAATATTTCCCAATAGTTAAAAAAAGGATAGTGATTAGAGCTCGGAAACGTATCAGTTTCCGCTTTAATTTAGCGTGAATAATCACCAGAACATTTTCACGTTATAATAAAGTTCGATTTTTACAAAGCTTACATTCAATAAATTTACATGTTGTATTAAGTTATTGCTCTTAAATTATAAGTATATTTAACCGCTATTTGTTATCGGTTCCGTGAAAAGCATTGAACAGTACAAAAAGGACTCATTAAGTCCTCCTACACTACTTCTCACTGCATTTTTCATGAGGTCATAAAAAATTTCGAAAGATATTCTTTAAAATTATATATTGAATGTACTCAGGTCCGACATTTTGTTCAGCAATATGTTTTCAAGTAGGCAAAGATGAACGAAGGAAGAAGTAATCCCATTCCTAGTGAAGTGAATACTGTATACAGAAATACTTGCAATTAACCGATTACTATAATAATGTAATAAACTGATAAACAACCCGAAACAGTTTTTCGATATGAAAATTGAGCCTTTGAGTGTCTTTCACTTTTGTTGTCTTTGTTTATATATCTGTATTGCTTGGTTTTAAATCAAATTATTATAAAATGCTAAGTAATTTTTTACATTGTAACTAAGTAGTTTACATTATAATGAAAATTGATATACTAACGCGACTAACTAAAGATAATGAATATTGCAATGAAACATGTCACCAACTTTAGTTACCTTGAATTTATAAAAGTAAATTGACAAAATGACTTAGTCAGTTTTTGAATATTTAATTTAAATTCTAAAACTGGTAAATTATACAGGCGAAAGTATTATACACAATGACTGCACTTTCAGCATAAATTAAGATACATCCCCCCATTATTATATTTTCAAATAATAACGTTATTTGCCATCAAAATTCTATTCATTTGCTTAGAAGTCAGTTTTTTCGTCCACCACGTCTCTTCATGGAAGAAGTGCATTGTGGACAGTACCATTTTCCTTTCGGTGGAGCGGTAATTCCCACGCAAGGGTAGTGGAACCATTCAAATGGACACTGAAACATACGTATAAATAATGTAGACTCGATGTGCATCAGCGGAAGATCTTATGATTGGACGAATAAAAATCGCTTTAAAATAATAAAACTAAAAACATATGCACTAATTTTACGTTACGTTAAAAAAACCTTAGCTTAATACCGATTTTCATGAAATATTTAAAATTAAGAACACTTACATCAGAATTATCACAAGCCACCATATCTCCATATGAAACTTGATTACATATGCAATATCGAGGTTCATTTGGATCAAATGTCCAATCTGGATTATCTGCATCTGCAACAGTGGCATTTGATGCGATAACTGGTGGTGTAATAGGTTGTTGCACTGCAGGAGCTACCACGGTTGTGCTTGGCGTAGCTGTTGTTACTTTTCTGTAACAAAATAAATTGTTACTGTAATTTAAATTAATTTTTTATGCCATTGATGAATGGCACGTTAATAAAAAAATTAATTATCGTATATGTTATATGTTATACGTACATTATTGTCATTGTCTACAATTAATTAATTATATTTTAATATATATATTTAATACATCTGGAAAGTGACTTACTTTTTATGTTTTTTAGTAGTTTCTTGAATTGCTGCAATAGCAGTTTGAGCTGCACCAGCAAGCTCTCTGCTAAATTCAGCGGCGTGGACGCCTCCAGTGTTTATTGCTTCATAACTAGCTTTCAAACTCGCTGTTCGCCTCCCTTGTTGCATTTGCTGTGTGGCAGCAATTGCTTGAGATGCTGCAGCAGCTATTGCATTTCCTCCTGCGCCAATGTGACCAAGGTTGTAACTCACTGAACCGACTGAATTTGATATTGCTACTGGGGTACTTGGCACATTTGGTGCCACTATTGTGCCCGAATTAGCTGAAGTAGGTCGTTGCTCTGGAATATTCGGTTGGCATTTTTCTACCGCGGCTCGTTTTTCTACGGATGCAGATGATGCGTTTGAATCTCGACGTTTCTCCATCCGAGCTAAATAGATAAAATAATTTTCTTTAGTTCTTTTAATAAAAGATTATATTGTATACCTTAAATGTTAAAAATAGTAATATTGATTGTTCTTTATGTTAAAGTTAAATAAAGTTGCTAAGCTTTTAACTTAAATTGGTAGATAATGAATAATAATAATAATAATAAACGATAATAATATGCCCGAACTTGAAAACTACGTTTTAGGTTTTCATTTGATTTGACCAGTATTATTGTTTTTATTTTTCACGTATGTCGAATACTATTGTCTTTGAATATTATATATCGTTAATGCGTTAACGTTACTGTAACTGCGTAAATTTAGGGAACGAAGCGAAACTTCTTCTCAACTGAAAATTAGAATTGCTCGAGAAGTTGACTGATACACCTCATAAGTCTTTGACGCGACGACGACTTTAGTCGTTCTACAATTAATTTTAAATCCGCTACTTTTTTTTTCTGTTTTATTAATATCTACCATATAATTCAAAAAATTGGTCAAAAGTACTTAACATTTAAATAAATTCGAGTGATCCGACTTAGTGCGGAGTGGTTTATTTAAATCCCAAACACCAGTGCTCAGCAAGGCTAACCGCCATAAAAATCGTCAATTATTTTGTTAGCTTGTTATAATATTTCCCGATTCGCAAAATAATAATAGTTTTGCTAACGCATGAGTTAAGATTCCACTGAGTACAAACATCACTGAACAAATTACATTCTGTATTTTCAATATAAGCTTAAGACACTTTATTTAATATATGTACTTGGTACGAATAAAACTATATTATTGGTAAAAACACGAATAAAACATACAATGTAAAATACTTACAGTGGCTATGATTATCTCGGGATCTACTTGTTGTGAAATTATATCGATTTTCTTTCTGGCTGCTGTTAGTCATAGGCTGATCAAGCTCTAAAGATCTTTTTTCTAGGACTTCTGTGATACCTTTATTGTCTGCTTCGAGCTCCATTTTAAATTTATGAAGCTCTTGATCGAGTCTTCTCAAATATCTGTCCACCAAGTCATACATTTGATTAGCAAGATGTACTTTCTCATCTGCATCTTCTAATGTCTTATAATATTCCTTTCGGATTACATCAAATTCGGTGTCTTTTTCATTGGGCTTCATTTTCTTTGCATTAGAAAAAAATGTTTTCACCTTTTTTTCCAAGCTATCCATTGAATCTAAATTCCATTAAAAATGTTAAACTCAATTATAAATTTTAATTACATAGACAAAATAACAATAATACTTACTTTGAACCCCTAAATCCATTTCCCTCATTTCTGTAAACCGATCTCTTAGTTCTTGAGGAAGATGCTCAATCACTAATAAAAATAAACATTCAATTAGTAATATAGGACAAGCAATTTAGACTGACATGAAAATTATACATTATTTATATATAGATTATACAATTGGTTTGGCGTAACTATAAATTTTGTACAACAATAACAAAGCAATGATGATTAAAGTATATTTTGACTATAAAAAGGCATATTCATAATATATTTTAGCACATTGATTGAATTATCGATGTGGTTGACATTACATTTTTAGTCAGTAAAAGCACTTCTAAAATTGATCATTCTTTTGCAAAAAATATGTGACAGTATTTTTAAAACTTCAATAGTCTCAAAGGACCAAAAATAAAAATGTTAGTATTGTTTAATGTATAAACAATTTTTTTATTGGATTAATTCATTGTTATATTAAAAAAAAAAAAAAAAAAAAAATAACATTTGTAGGCTAAATTGAAACTTATCCAATATTTTACCAACTGATAAGGGTTCAGACATTGACCCGAAACATAAATAAAACCACTTGGTAAACAAAATCATTTTTTATTTGGCTTATAAAATAAAAACTCTTTTGCATTGATTTCAATGGTTATGCAATTTAAAGAATTATTCTACATATTTTTAAACAGAAAATTCAAGAAACCCAAGCAACCCTTTCATTTGATACAAGATTGTCATAATTAAAGGAATTTTTCTATTGACATGTTTTTTCCTGAAAAATGATTTTGAAAATGCAAATTACATAATCTCTAAAAACTAACATCAAATATAATTAGTTATTTTCAAAAAAATACATACTTATTAATTATTTTTTAATTGTTTTAGTATCTGGAATGATAATTTTAAATAATTGGAATAATGCAGTTAAAATCTCATTTTAAAAATATTGTAAAAAGAAATAATAAGAACCTTTAATAAAGAAAAAAGAACGAGTTGGCAACTCTTTTTTTCCACTTCACCCTTTATTGTCTTTTGCCTTTCATCAATGTTTGAAAATATTTATTCAATTTATTTTATTTAAATGCATTAACTTGCAATGTACGTATTTGTAATTTAAAGAAACCTCAAAAATTCTTTTAATAGTGGAAAGCCCAATAGTGTTATTTTTTAATTTTATAACTTATTTTCCTTTATTTTAATTTATATTTATTTATTTTACTTTGTAGATGTATTGACAATAAAAATCTCCCTTTTTAGAAGACTAAAAAGATGTAAATGTTAGTATTAGGGTGTTTTACTGACATCCTAAATAATGTTTTATTTTGCAACCGGAAAAAAACATTTTTGTACATAAAATGTTATTTAAATGTTATGAAACCTTATTATTCCTGAATATTCCAGCATGAGGACATTTACAGTTCCATGTTTTAAAGGAACTTTGCTGCAACATTAATGGCTAAATGTTTACCAGATATACTTAAAATCTAATTCTAACAAAATAAACTGCTGAAAAATATTATTTTTTCTATAATGGAATCTTCATATGACATATTTTTTATCCAAAACAATATCGGCAATTAAGTGTCACATTATTTTAATACAAATCAGTCTGATTATACGTACTTTCAACATAATCTTCTAAGTAAAGCATTTTTGCGAGCTTTATATTTTCCAAACTAAATATCGAATACTTCCTTTTTCTTCATAAGCTTAATCCTCTTTATACGAAATATCTTCTGTCAAGAGGTGGGTAACAAAAGTTAAATTTGCGGTTACCTGAAAGTAAAAAGTAAGAGCATATTCTAATCTGAATAGATTACTTAGGTGATTTCTTAAGGTGATTTCTGTAGGTATGAAATAATACCATGTTCTTTCATTTTACGTACTATAGGAATCAGGTAAAGTCTAGATCAACATACAAGTTGGACTGTTTCATTATAAAATTGAACGTTGAAATTACGCATTTCTTAATAATAAAAGAATTTGAATGTGCCTCACTTTTAATACTGAACAAACTACAAATGTTATTTGACCAAAATTTTGCACATAACCTGTTCCAGTTATTAAATTTTTGCGAGAAGTTGTATCCTAAAATCTTTCGAGTCATTAATAAAGGAGTGTGTTTCCGGCATGAAAGTTATGTTTACGAATAACAAATTTACATTCAATTGAAATATACCTTAATTTAGGTAAAATTTATTTTCTTATATGCACAGTGGAAATGCACACACCAAACAGCTCTATAGCAATAACCTAACCTATCACGACAATAGATATGTCGGATATGTCCACAATTCTACATGCGTGCACCACTGATGTATATACATATGTATACATAATATATGTACATATGTAGTTAAATAAAGAAAAAGGAACGGTATGTATGTCATGGATGGTACGGAGAGCGAGAGCGGCGGAAGCCATAGATTCTGATGAACCACTGATCTCTATTATCGTTGCGTTCGAGGGGATCGTGGTTTTCGACAACCGTGGTTGGTCGTAAGGCCGAAGTCAGATGGAGTGGATTTCGCGTATTTAGCGGAACTCGCGGTTAAAAAAAAATAATTTTGCCTATGTCACATTACGCGGAATTTG
>JAPYZR010000486.1:0-32124 GCA_030522945.1 Trichopria nigra | reverse complement strand
TTCCATTTTCGCCTGTGGTCGTCCGGACGCTAAAAACAAGTGTAAATTCATGTTATAAATAAAACATAACAATATAAATCGTAAGGAGGTTAGATTATTTGAAATTAATCCTTTTCCCCTTTTTCACTTTCAGTATGCATTTTTAAGAGATCAATTATAGCATCTTGACGTACCATAGACATTTTTGATAAGACGGAATACACACAAGTCCACTGCAGTCCTCTGCGTCCACTGTCACGCTCTGTCAAATAGGTCAAATATTATCACTGGTCCGGATAAGGGGTAGAACCGAGTATATTTTGCTGTGTGTACGTTACTGATCTATACATTGCGGATCCGCAACCGCCATATTGGTTTCCGGATTCGGACAATTCGTCATGTTAAGACCCCCTGTCGGCGGAATTGGAACTTGCCTCGGGGGCCTCGGGGGTACACGTACGTTTGATTGTGTTTGTATTGAGTGAAAACAAATATATTCCAACGTACGTGTACCCCCGTTAGGCAAGTTCCAATTCCGCCGACAGGGGGTCTTAACATGACGAATTAGGCATTTTCACTTCGAAGAACAATTGATGGATCTAGGTACCACTACGGTATATCTTTTGACAGTTTTGACTAGTCTTTACCTCCAGCGTTCATCAATTGTTCTTCGAAGTGAAAATGCCTAATTGACGAGTCGGACAGATGTCGCGTCGGACATAGCGGTAGGCCCTAAAAAAAAATTACTATCTATATCACAGAACACTTAGCGGTAGGAGTGCGGAACGTTGGCTCTCCGCCGAGCCGCCGACGAGATTCACTTCACAGCAATACAGCAGTCACAGTTCACAGTTGAGCTCAGTTAGCTGTTCTGTTCTGTGCTATACACAGTACACGGTGAACCAGTGAACAAGTGCATCAGACACAGGCGTGCGCACAGGCGACACAACTCACTAGCCAGTTTGTCAGTTTATGTTGTCTATTGACAAACTATAAACATTCAATCAACGTCATTGTAATTATATAGGAGCATCTTATATAGAAACGCCAAAGCAGTTGTCAGTCTACTTAGTGAAAGTTTTTATTACTTTTCATGTAAGTAATAAAAAGTCTTTTCCATATTTTCACTTTTATGCATCAGTTTTCTTATTTTCTATATAATACTATTTGATATTTTTGTTTGTTTTTTGTTCATTAAGATTGTGTTTGTAAGTTTTTTTTTAGAATGTTGTATATTTTTCTTACAGAATAAGTATGTCAGAGGAAACTGCCAGATCAGTACCAACAGGATCCTTAGATGGTCAATCGGTAACTAGTACATCCCATGCAGTCTCTAGCAATGTAGAGACGCCATCTCCAAGACCTCCTGATCAGGCAAGCCGACAAAACAATCTGCAACGCATCCAACAGAGGAAGCAGCAAGTCTTTAATTGGCCAAATACAAAAAAGTTATTAAAGTTAGCGAATTACAGTGCTTGTCAGGTAGAAGATTGTAAATGCAATGGGTGGAAAAATTCTCAACCATTGGCCAAGTCTCCGAAGAATGATGTACAACAACCGGTTGCAAATTTTTACGATTCATGTAGAAGTTGCACTCATCCACTCGAGTCCCACATAACACATTTGCCAACTCAGTCTGATGAAATGATAAATAAATTATTGGGAATGGTAGTGGATGTAGATAATATTTTTATGGGCATGCATCGAGAAGAAGATCCAGATACAAAAAAAGTTTACTATTATCTTTTTAAACTCTTAAGGAAGTGTATCTTGTCAATGACGAATCCCACAATTGAAGGGCCACTGGGACAACCTCCTTTTGAAAGACCTAGTATATCAAAAGCCATTACTAACTTTGTGCTTTATAAGTTTGGGCACTTAGCACAGCGAGATTGGCAATCTATGTACGACTTGGCAAAAATGTTTCTGCACTGCTTGAATCACTGGAACTTTGAAACACCAAGTGCAAGAAGGACTACAGTGAGTGTGGATGAAGCACCAGCTTATAAGATAAATTACACTAGGTGGCTTGTATTTTGTCATGTACCAGCATTCTGTGATTCCCTTCCGCATTATGATACAACAATGGTCTTTGGAAGGACTATGTTGCAATCAGTATTTAAGTCTGTTTGTAAGCAATTAATGGATAAGTGTCATAGTGAAAGGGATAGGATGACACCAGAAAAGCGTGTACTTGTACTAACGCATTTTCCAAAGTATGTATCTCTGTTAGTTGCTAATATTTTCTTAGTTAGTACAATACTTTTAATGCATTTTAATAATATATCATCTTTTTCTAGATTTCTTTCAATGCTTGAGGTGGAAATCTATTCTGATTCTTCTCCAATATGGGATCCAGATTTTAAACAAGTACCTCCATCGCATCTTCAAGCTGCGTTGGAATCGAAAAACAATCAGAACCGCAGAACTGTCGGAGAATTTGAAAAAGTCACTGTTGCACCGAATGATAAAGACAATTTTACAACAATAAACCTGAGTCCAGGTATTAAGAAGATTCAGGGTAAGAGGTCACATTCGGAAGTAAAGACAGAGGCAAAGAGACGGAAGGTTGAAGAGGTATTTGAGGACTTGCCAGAAGAGACTGTTGCCGAAATTGTCGCAACTGTTAACGACCCGAACTACATGTTTGGTCCTGATGCTGTATTTCCTCCAAATGTACCAAGGGACGAGACAGCGAAGATCGAAGAAAGCAGAAAAATAATTGAATTTCACGTTGTTGGGAACAGTTTGACGCAGCCTGTTTCCAAACAAACTATGTTGTGGCTGATCGGTCTTCATAACGTATTCAGTCACCAGTTGCCAAAAATGCCAAAGGAGTATATCTCGCAGCTAGTATTTGATCCGTATGTATTTTAAAAATTTTTCATAATAAATTTTCATTATATAATTTGGATTCATGATTAGTGTGAAATGATGGAACATTCTAAATTTAATTTAAATATATTAATTTTTTACAGTAAGCACAAAACTTTAGCATTAATAAAAGATGGCAGGCCTATTGGTGGAATTTGTTTCCGAATGTTTGCTACTCAAGGTTTCACGGAAATTGTCTTTTGTGCTGTAACAAGTGAACAACAAGTCAAAGGTTACGGCACTCACTTGATGAATATGTTAAAAGATTACCATATTAAACATAATATTCTGCACTTTTTGACATTTGCTGATGAATTTGCTATTGGATATTTCAAAAAACAAGGGTTCAGCAAAGATATAAAACTACCAAAGTCAGTGTACCAAGGCCACATTAAAGACTACGAAGGAGCAACTTTAATGCATTGCGAATTGAATGCCAAAATCATATACACCGAGTTTACAGCAGTAGTTAGAAAGCAGAAAGAGATTATTAAGAAACTCGTTCATCAAAGACAGGAAGAAATTCAAAAAATACACCCTGGACTAACGTGTTTTAAAGAAGGTGTACGGGGAATTCCTGTAGAATCGATTCCAGGTATTCGAGAAACTGGATGGAAGAGTTATGCACAGACAAGAACGAGAGGTATCGCTAAAGCTGTTCAAGGACCAGAGCCAATGGAGGCTTGTTTGGACATTACGGATTCATTGTACAATGCACTTAAAAATGTTTTGCATAGTGTAAAGAATCACAGTACTGCTTGGCCTTTTTTAAAACCAGTAGACAAATCGGATGTACCTGATTACTATGATCACATCAAGTATCCGATGGGTAAGTTATCTTACTACTTAAAAATAAAGTTGCATAGAATAAATATAATATATGTAAATTTGTATAGATTAATATAAATGAATAATATAATGGAAGTTTCTTAAATTATATGAAATTTATTCGATGTTGTAGATTTGAAAACCATGACCGAGAGACTAAAAGCAAGATATTACGTGTCTAGGAGATTGTTTATCGCCGACATGACTCGCATTTTTACAAATTGTCGACTTTATAACAGCCCGGACACTGAATACTTCCGATGTGCCAATGCATTAGAAAAGTACTTTCAAACAAGGATGAAAGAAATCGGATTATGGGACAAATAGTCAAACGAGTGTCCGCTGGATGCTCATACAGATGTTACTTCATGGCAATTATTGTCAAATATTGAATCTCCGTAAACGAAAACAGTGGATAAGCGTAAACATATAAAAACGAATAAAGGAACAAATCGAATTTACGAACTGAGTTAACTATTTCGACATATTTTGGTAGGAAGCAAGTGATTGACTTGGTAATTAGTTAAGTTTTACTTAATTTCTTTGGCTAATGTTTTAATTAGTCATTAACCCTGGATAAAATATATTTTTACCAGGGAAGTTGTATATAAGTTGTTAAAGTATGATATATAAATCATTCAATTAATGACTGGTAGAAAATACTTTTAATTTGATTTAGTTTTTCATAATTTCTGTATGCAAGGATGTGCATAATGCATGTAGTATGTTGTACTTTCAACATTTTTTTAATTAGCGACCTGCGATAAAGGCGTGTTTTCAAAATTTGAAAAATGAATAGTATGAAAACAATACTAATGTAGATTCGCATTTAGGAACAGTGCGAAATGAATTTATAATTCTGTTCCAGATCGGTGGAACGATGCATGAAAAAAGAATTAAAAAAATTTTTTTTTCCTATCAAGTTGCAAAAAACAAAACCGTTGGCAGTATTTTCATTTTTTTGTTTTCATTCGATTTGTTCGTTGTGTCGCCGTTTTTAGTTTGCATGTCACGCAAAGTTACATGCAATCAATCTATGAAGTCCATTGCAAACGGAAAAAGCAAGGTCAAAGTGCGCCCTTAAGCCGACGAAAGACCTTCGTTATAGTGCAACGAAACCACCGTTACGTGATTTCGGCTTAGGATCGGGCGTTTTTTCGATACGAACGTCAGACGCGCGAGAAAATAGTGCAACCGCGGGCCGCGGTCGAGGCGCTTTATTTCACAGTCTAATTAATGCCATTAGCCGAACAGTTAATTAAGGAATGTAATACAACGATTTTAATGACGCCGCACTGTTCAGGCCACGGAACGGCGATCGTGCGCCACGGTTGAAAACGGCCGAAACGCATCTGAAAGGTGCGACGAGTAAGATGAGATTTTTCTCATCGTCTACGTGTGCTTTTAGTCCAAGCCCGAAGTCACATCATTTTCCACTCGAATAATTAAGATTGTAATTATTGTAACTAACGATTGTAGTTATTATATTTTTATCTGATTTAAGCGTTTATGTAATAAGTATACGATAGAGAGTAAATTGTTATGAAAATTGTGAAATAATGAGTTTTTATTTGATAATCACTGTCTAATTATTTCTTATTTTATTACTAACCTAAAGTTAACGTAATATATCTGCTTATTGACAATGTACAATTTGGCACCTATTTCTGCATATTAGGTTTAATTCGGGCAAGAGGTACTTAATGGTAAGTAGTTAATTCGGAGAATCGACACTTTCGGGGGACATGCAATATGTGTATATGAAATACAAGCTCAGAATATATGAAAGTATATGGGTTTCATGCATGAAGCGAATGGTTTTTAATGGTTTTTTAAATATTACGCTCAATATACAGTTCGAAAATGCATATAATAGTATAAGAAGGGGGGGGGGGGTACCTTAATTTATTGTTGGACATTCAACTGCGTGTATCTCCCTTAAACTTCAATGTATATTGAAATAAATTGTTTTGATTCTAAGAAGAGTTTATTTCTATTGCATAAAAACATGAAAATCATGATTGGCACTCATATGCGAAATAGTATAAGAAAACCTTAAGTAACACTTTTTTCGGATTTTCTTTAAATATAGTGTGCTGTTTTAGCAATTCAATAGACTAAAAATTTACTTCAATAGCATTTTAATATTATTAAATTTACATTAAAAATAGAAATTCTATAAATTATTTTTTATTTTAAAAGTTATAACTACTTCATCTGACCTTATATCGAGACCTCAAAAACTGTTAACAATACATATATATATACGTACAATCCAGGGTTCTTTATCTTTTATGGGCATCCACTAATAATTATTTGTTACAGCTATTTTCTGTATTATTTTCTGGATATTTGAGAGTACAAACAAATAAATTAATAGATTTTAAAAATTAAATTTCATTTTTCACTATTATTTTACTTATATCTATATGTGAAAATTAATATGTTTACATGAAAGAACACAAAACATCTATAAAATCCACGTCGCATATATATATATATTTAACGCATTTTCTTCTACGTAAAAATGTAGTTCTTTCGAACATAACTTTTAGATGTGAGTGGTAGCATCGGTCATGAATTTTTAATTGCATATATTATTACTAGATGAAACGAGATATTTTATATCCGAAATGTAATCTAACCAAATATACAGTTCCTTTTTATAAACCTTATTAGGTCGCTGAATGGTAACACGTACCAGTCATGAATCTTTAGTTGCATACTAAATATTAGTTGTAACTTAAATATGTTATTCGGACGGAAATTTTTATCAAATACAATATAAATATTTCACTTAAAACTATATAATATTAATATAAATTAAATGTTTCATTACCGATTAGGTTTTGCACGTTGAAACTGTATATTTGATAAAAATATCAGTCCGAATAATATATATTTAAGTTAAAACTAATATTATTATGCAACTAAAGAATCATGACCGGTGTTACCATTCAGACCTAATAAGGTTTTGTTGTGAACAGAATCGATGTTTGATTTCCGCGGTACCCGGCATAGGTTTTCCTTACTTGAGTATAGGGTTTTCCCTATGCCATTGCACACTCGAATGGGGGTACTTCTTATGAAAGTCGGCCAAAGCCGCATGAGACGCGGACCTGTTAGGCATATGTTCGTATAAAGGTCCTTAAAGGCGACAATATCGGAGTATAGGCTCGCCTTCTCTTGTAATTGACAGTTTGAAATCCTCGAGGAGACAGCGAGACTTCAAGCTATTGTTTATTTTAAAGTGATAACTTTGGTAATATTTGAAGTCGAATTTGGACCAGGTATTCTCTAGAATATTTTTTTTTTTTTTTTGATATAGATATCATTTGGGGGCAAATGGAGCTTTGATTGTAGTTGAGCGTTTCGTCGTTTCGGAGTAGATTGAGTTCATTGGAAGAGTGTTTATTCCGAGAGGGGCGGGGGGCTTACTTTGGGATCCATATTTGTCATTCAAGAAATTTCGAGAGCAGATATCGCTTTAGATGTCACCTTTTGTTGTCGCACTTGGCTCGCTTTCGAATGGAGAGTATATAGTAGCCTGTGTTTCCGTGTGGTTCCGAGCACGTGGGATTGGAGTCAGACTCCAATCTTTGGTCAGTGCTATGGCCTCCAGGAGAAGGAGAAGTTCGGGGTCTCGGAGCGCGACTTTGATTTTGGTCTGCACGAAAGCTCGTCTTCAGATGGATTTAACCTGTCGGTTCCGAGTATGTGTTTCGGAGAAAACTCCGTATTTTGTGACACAAGATTGGTCTTTCAGGCGAATGTGAAATCGGGAGAACCAGAGCGCACACGAATCGATGTTGAGATCGATTCACCTTTGCTGGACCCTTTCCCCTCCAATTCGCAAACAGAAATCGAAATTTGAAAAGGTCATCGGTCCACGCGGCATCGTTGTGAAGTTGAGCGGAAGAGGATGATCGCTTTTTGTTTTTGGGTTGAGAACGCTCGACGAGAGCTCCTCGAGGTTCAGGTTCAGGGGGCAGTTGCGTTCCCGATATATATAGCAAATCAAACAGTTTATATAGCGATCTCGACGGAGTTCGTTTTTTGGTTACGATTGGAACGCGGATTATAAATTCGATATTGTCATCCGCCCGTCTACACAAAAATAAATACGGATGATTTATTGAAAGAAGACCGTGTTTCATTTCGACCCATTTTGTATAGGTTTATAAAATATGAACTGTATTTGGTTAGATTTCATTTCGGATAAAATATTTGACTTAAAACTAATATTACTATACATAAAATGTTCATAACCCCGATACAATATAGTATTCAGACCTATTAAGTTTTGCATGTAGAAACTGTATTTGATAAAAATATCAGTTCGAATAAAATATTTAAGTTAACAAAGAGTTCTATATACGGCAGAAAAGATTTGAAGTACGCTATAAACGAATATATGGATATTAAGATTTAAAAACAACAATATTTTTTCTTTATGTAGTATAGCTATTCTTGCCTCTAATTGTAAGTGTAACTTTATAATACAAAAACTTGTCTGGAAATTAATCTAATTATATCATAAATATTATAGTATTATATATAGCGCAGTGTGACATCATATAAACAGCTCTTCGCTTCAGCATACATTAAAAGAGAAGTAAGAGTTATACGGTACAAAAGATTTTAAGTACGCTAAATATGAATATATTAAATAAATGTGTCGATTATTTAAGAATAAAAATAAAAATAATTTTTTTGAAATATTTTCGTTTTATTGAATTGGAGAAACAAAATGACATCAAAACAGTGGATAAAAACAATGAAACAAAATGAAATAGAAGAAACGAAAACAAGTGAAAAAAATGTATTGTTGGGACAAACATACTATTATAGTTGACAGAAGTATTCTTCTGGTTTATATACAACTGTAGACTGGTTGCTCCAACAATACTTTTTTTAGATATGATTTATTTAGATATTTGGAAAAAGTGTCATTTTGATATGCTTCATCCGTGGGATAGCCCTTCGTGTTGTCATCTGACATATATTTTGTGTGGCGCCGCGCCGCTATTTGTCAAATAATTCAACTATATACTCAAACTTGAGATATTTAAACATACATTTAATTGATACTAAAAAATATTTTAATATAAAGTTTTTTTTTTTAATTTTAAGTTTTAATATTTTCTATTAATGCATGAATATTAATTAATATTTATAAGCATTTTAATTCAAAATAAATAACTCTTCATATTACGATGATATAAAATCGTCGTTTTTCATCGACATTTTCGTTAGCTGTATATATATTGGGTTACGATAACATGTCAGATCCAAATAGCATATATAATAAGGAACAAAAATGTATTTCGCGTTCTATACTTCCGTATCATTGAAGCGATATTTCAAATATTATCTTTTCGTTATAAAGCATCAATAGGATAATTGCCGTAATTGTCATAACATAGAATTACACGGTCGTCCTTCGATCAATATAAAGCAAACTTTTTGGAGTATCTAAATTTGTACATCTCGATGAGCAATGGTTTAAGTTAAGCGTGTACTTGAATCCGCTTTTCTGGCTCGGCGGAGGCTACTCACTTTTTTTACCGACATTTTTTACATTTCCAAATAGGATGTCATTTAATGGAGCAATTGTTAATTTTCCAGTATTGAAGAGTAAATTTTTTACGTGTGAGTTATTAATGAAAGTTAAATACATCTATTCCTGTATATAATATAATTGTAAGAAATATCAATTAATGGTATTCGACTGTGATTCGTGCAGTATTACCAAATTTGAGCAGTTCCGTATATACAAGGCACAAAACGAATTGATGTATGTTTTTCGATTGGTCGTTGAATAATTATGGCATAAACATTATATTTTAATTTCGTTTTAATAAAAAGTACACGAGAATTACATAATTAGAGATTTATGCTCAGCAGTAGCTCGCCTTCGAACTCAATTTCCTTTACAGGAGTTTCGATGCAACAAAGCGCATTCGGAGGTAGTTCGCCCTGAGATTTTTGTCGAGTTTGCGATATGTGATTGCCATTTCCGCGAAGGCAAGTTTATACGCGAAAAAAGCAGGTCAAGATTATATCTTGACAAATTTTCGGATAGTCTATCGATGAAATTAAAATTCATGAATATATTTTTACGATATCCTTAATTTTTTAACGTTAAAAATCTTCACTATATATATATATATATATATATATGTATGTATGTCTGATGTACATAATTGGGACGAAGAAATTAATTTTGATTGGCAGAGTTTGTATAATAATTGATTTTTATAAAGTTTAATGTTTTTCATACAATTTTTATCAATTCTGGTAGTTTTTTTTTCTTCTATAATAATAAACAAAAATGATTTGTAGATTTTGTTTAAACATTACATTTTTTTAGATTGTACATTTCTCAGGAATAATTAATTACTTATAGAAATTCGAATGAACATACACATAAATATTAATTAACTTCCACGTTGTTATGAAAATTGTAAATTTCTTCTATGATTTATCGTTTACTGTTAAAAGAAAGTAATTCTAACGAAAGTGCTTAACAAAAGTATAAATGTGCGATTATTACTGTCATGGCGTGAATTGCAATCACATCCATTGAAATGTATTACCTTTTCTTTTTCTTTTTTATATCTATACGAGTCTATCTTTGTAATTTTTTATTATATTTTCATTTACTACTTACATATTCGACGTAAATAGCTATAATATTTCATTTGTTGCATTTTTTAAATGTTAATTGATGAATGATTTTTTAACTTCTAGAGTAATTTCTTAAATGAACCTTACAAGACAAACTCTGTTTCAGGAGTGTAACAAATTCGAATGATTTAATTGAAATTTTCCAAAAATGATTTTGCAACTTGCATAATAAGTGCAGATTTTTTTCACAACTAGGATGAAATACCGTAACTTGGAGCAGATCGTCTTACAGGAATATAAAATGCTTAAAGATAATGAATAAACACAGTTGGTCGCGAACTGATTCGCCGCCATTTGTACGAGGACCTGAAGTAAGAAAAGAAAATGCCTGGCATGCTCTGATTGCCTTTAGCCGCGTCTGCTCAATTAATGCAGTGCGGTAATAAGCGTTCCGCAATTAACATCGACGGAAAAGCCAATTAGCCCATAGCCCGTAATTTGGAATCGCTTGGTTTTTGCCGAAAATTTTCCTTACTTATACCACACAAAGAAACAATCATGAATGAGGATTAAGAAAGTCTTTCGATCATTAACAAGACCGTAAGCACTTGGCTTTACCAAAAGCATCTCACTTTGTCTCACTAATTGTTTACAGTTCATTAAATAATCCTTTACTGTGTATTAGAATAATACTGTTCTAAAAAAAAAAAAAAAAAAAAAATGCGGAGCATATATGATTAAAATACTTTCTTTATACGATTTATCAAGAAAATTGAAAAAGGTTTCGCATATATATTATATTTTTTATCAGTAATCTTCATTCAATCGTTTTAAAACCTAATTTTTGAAATTTTATCATTTTATTTGTTTGTTTATTTTTTTTTTTTTAATATTCATCAATACTAAGATCATCTTTATATACATAAAATTTAAAAAAATGTGACCCAAATTATTCTTTTGTACATTATTTCATGTTCATATAGTTTTACTGGTTTTTGTATATATACTTTTTAAATTATCTGCAAATTCTGACTAACGTCAATTTCATTTTAAACATTACACTTAATATTTATCTTTCTATCATTTATTAGGAAAGTATATAGACCACAAGTCAATAACTATAAAAGTTTATTATTTTTTTAGATGTGATAAATTTTAATTATTGAAAATTAAATCTGATCTTCACCCGAAACAAATATCTTAAGGTACAATGTGTATAACAAACATTTTCTAAACAATATGCAGCAGTAAAATACATGAACTCCAAAATATGGGCGAAAACAAAAGTAAAATATACTTACATTTTAATTATTTTAATGATATGATAAATGTTTCGTTTAAATTATTCTTACTTATTATTTTTTGAGGAATTATATCATAAAATTATTATGAAATAAGTAACTAGAATTACATGATTGATACTCACTTCTCTTTATAAACTCTTTAAATAAAGTTAAGTTAAGTTAAGTTTGGAAATGATACTTTTTATGTCTGAATATGGAAATTCATGACCATAATAATCAAACGACGACTTGCGCACAACCGTATAACATCTGTATAGGTATTTTATCAAATCATAATTCTTCTACTCGACTTTCTGATCAAAGCGTATGATATTCATACTCACTGCACCATATTTATATAGGCGTTCGTGTAAATTAATGCGTATGTCGAACAGATGAGTATAATTATGTAAGTATATTAAACGTAAGGTGCATTAATTAATAAATAATTAGTGAAAGTACAAACAAATGCCACGCCTATTAAATTGAAAACCGAACCCAATTTTCTAATTTCACGATACGATGCCCTATGCGCATTGACGGCAATCTTATAAAGAAACATTTAAGATTGCTTTAATTGCTCTGTTAATTGATTATCTAGGAAATAAAAAATAATTGCCAGCCATTAAAAGAACGCAAAATCGTTCGAGTTTGAGCTTTTTATATTTTATTCTTTCATAGCATATTACTATCTTCTATTCGTAAGAAAACTTGTTTAATAATTGATTTGATTTAAGTAAATTTTTTTTTATGGTAAATATAAAAAAAAATGAAGAAATTTCAATGAGTGGAGTTGCTTATTTTCTTCGGAATAGAATTTTCTATAACTTATTATTATAGTAATGAATGAGAAAATGAATATAATCTAATTAATATATCTTGGTAACCCTAAGTGCTTGCCTAATAAACCTTAACAATTTTTTTCCGTGGACGTTTGGTTATTTATAGAAACTATTAAGTACTGGTAGTACGGTCGAGGGATATATTCGTAATTTAGTTATTCGATTTTATTCTTAAATAACCAAAACTTCCTGAAATGAATGAACATACATATATATATATTTACTTGCCCTGTTTCAGGCGTTCGCTCTTTTTATAAATGTTAGTTAACGAAAACATCCCGGGAAAAAATGAATTATATATAATAATATATACTGTTACACACCAATTTTTCTATTCGGATGTATCAAACGGGATTGTCATTGTCGGGTTCGGATACGTATCTGGGAGTAGGTTTTCCTGCAGTTTTCCCTACCCCATTGCACAATGAATGTGGATACGTTTATGTAAAAGTCGGCTGCAGACGCACGAGAGAAAAACGGTAAACGATAATTAGTAAAAGGTAACGATTAACTATATAAATGAATTTGATAATGAATTAGAAAAGAATCGCAAACTATTTGCGGAACGTTTTTACAAAGTAAATCTATGTTTTACATATACACAAATAAAATAATACTATTATTTACATTAAAAAGAAACGTATATTTCTATTTAATTACTTACACTGAAATGATCATCACAACAGTAGTATATGTTGTTTATTCATTTGTATCGGTTCGTCGAGCGACTTGAAACCAAAGTTTTCGACGATTTATATATATTGGCACGTGAATAAAAATTTTCGCCGGATCATTTTTGCTCGTATTATTACACAAAGGCACAAAACAACATTTATACGTATTCATATTTTAATTTGCATGCGAAATTATTTCGAATTTTAAGATTTTGCGCGACCGATAATGTCAATTCGTATTGTAAAACGGAGCAAAGTAGTATCGTGACGTCACGGACGCTTCGGAAGATATCGAATATTTCCGTAGCGTTTTCAGAGAAGTCAAATTACTGATTTTTTTAACGGTGATTTTGTGTTTAGTTTTTGGCTTAAAAAAAAATAAAAAGTCTAGTAGTATAAAATTACTATTTCAACAATTTTAGGACATTTACGAAAAAACAGTGATAACCTAATTGATCCGACTAAAAATGTGCAATTATTTTGTGACCGCGAATTAAAATTTTTAGATATAACTGTATTATAAATGAATTTAAATACTGTGAATATTTACGACTGCAAAATTATATATATATATATATATATAAAATTAAATGAAATGATGTCATTTCATATTTTGTTCTAATATTACCGTCATTAATTTGTATAACCCAATTCGTTTCATAACAAAACAATGTTCTTATCATCATTTATTATAACGAATATTCAATTGCGACATAGCATTTAATTATGGTTAATGAGTTAATATGGCGTCATTGGCAGATGAAATCGGTTTAAAATATGTTATAAATGACCATACTCTGCTGATTTGACTCAAGTGCAATGTTATATGCTTCTTATTCAACTCCCACTTAACTTGGATCTTTAAAAAATGGGTGATAATGCATTATTTAGTCTTCAAAAAACTCAAAATTTCCAGTGCATCCTACTATATGTATGCACTAATAAAATATCATAGTATAATATGCCTCAATATGTTAAATATTGCTGTAAAAAATGTGAAGAGCAACGTTTTACCAAAAATTAATCGTACTCATAAATAGGTAACAAAATCTTATTTAGAATTTAAACACATTCACGACTATAAATAAATAAAAAATACTCATTTCAAACGATTGAAACTATCTAAATGAATAAAAGTTATGAATAAAAGTTATAAATTAACCCGATATACAGTGAAAATTAAGAGGTACAAAATCGTTACGAAGAGGTAAACATAATCGGCCATACAATTATTTATGTATTCCGATAATCAACCAAAATTGTCAAAATTAATGACAATTTCGTCAACAATTCGTGATTGTATATTTAACTTTTCAAATAACTATAAAAATATAATACAAAAAGATTTCAGTTCACTTAAATTTAAATTAACAAACAAACAAACAAACAAACAAAACAAAAACAAAATGACAAAAAAAAAAAAGAATAAATAAATAATGATGATAAATTATGAGAAATTTAGAAAATTACTGACATTATAAAGCTTACGAAGAGTTACAAAATAAATATTTGTATTATGTTTATGTTAGAATAAAAAAAAAAAGAAGAAACGATTTGATTTATACGGTCGTCTATTGTATTCAATGCGAATTATTTTTTGGTCACGAATGGTGCAGTGTGACATTGAATCCGTTCTCGGCGTTATGCCCAAAATCTATCCATCGTATAAAGATCCTCGACATCCGTTTCGCTATAAGAATTAATTCATGCCCATATATATAAAAGTCGAGTAGTGGCGGCGCGCTAGAAGGAAGGAGGGTCAACATAAAACAACGCATCCTCCTGGTCTTGGACCAATTCTCGAAGAACCGACGCGTCGCGAAGACAGTGTTCTGTCTAGTCATTTGTGTTACGGTGAAAATTTCCGTAAGTTCGTCAAGTTAATTGCAATTAAAGAAAGGATTTTCCTCTTCGACAGTTTGACAATTAAAAAATTAACGTCAAACTTAAACAACTCCACATATTCGATTATTAGTATTCTCTAGTGCCGGAGATTTTTGCACAGTGTAGAAAGTGAGATTTTTCAGACCAATTTAGCATAAAAATCGTTTGGAATTGAATGATTGGTTAGTCGATACATTGGGACCAAAACAGTTTGTAGAATCTACTATATTTGTATAGTAATTTCGTATATATACTCTGGAAGGACCAAGACAGTTTTGGAAATTAAGAAATACACGGTTCGCATACGAAAAAGTGACATCAGTTTTGATTACGTCTGTTATAATCGAAAAATTCCATTATTTCTGTTAATATAATGAATGATTCTTTATTTTATTCTTTAATCTTTAACCTTAATAAGGTATATTTGTATGATATACGTGATGTTGTGAATAATTTTTATACTAAATGAAATAACAAATAATAAATGTTCATTTAGACTCTATAATTTATTCCGAGTTAATGATTTTTTAATATTATTTTTTATCTGACTGATGTGAATAAATCAACATTTCATTGCAATTTCGTTTTAATAAGAAAACGGAATTGAAATAATTCCGCACGTACTAAAAAACGTATAACATATTACCATTTTGTGCTCAATTTTTGACAGCGCTAATGGAATGACAATAATTGCTATTGTTCAGATTTTTTCTTCTTGATGTACAACTGAAAATCACACAACTCTTTCTAAATTAAACAAAAAAAAAAAAAAAATATTAATTTGTTAAAGTGAAACAAAAATTTTCTTCTTGAATATATTTGATGATATAAAATAAAGCAGATTACATTGAAATTAGATCAATGAAGATGTGCTTGAAAAGTTCTACTATAACGACTTAAAGACAAAACTATTTGATTTTTTTTTTTTTTTAATGTTAACAAAAATTTAAGAACCATTTAATGATAACCCAATGATTAACAATTTTAAATTGACACACCTAATTATTGTGGGCTTTTGAATTGTTGGGATTGCAATTAATTATACTGAATGTGTAATGAATTTGAAAAAAAGCAACAAGTATGATTATACATTAGATGGACATCAATATATACATTTTTTAGATTATTTCGTAAGCAAATTCTATAAACACATCCGCTTTATAGGATTTACTTTTATGCATTACCGCCAGACATTGGTGCGCCGTTAGTCATTATTACGTGCATCGACGCGAGAGATCCGTAACATACATTTTTAACGGGAAACAATTTTGTTGAGTTGCTTAATTGCGAAATGTTATAAAATCGTATAATTTAAAAGCAAATATTTATGTACGTAATTTATTACACTACGTATACCTATATATACGCGCGTGTTCTTATGTGACTGCGCGTTTATACGTATTGTGACAAAATGACAAACCGATTATAGCATTCAAAACAATGTGATTTCTTTGAATTTGGATTCAATTAAAAACGTTAAATATAGGGCCGACGTAAAAGGAAGGCCGGAAACGAATAATGTTTATCAAGAAATGTTGATTTTTCATCGTATAAAAAGTAAAAATGTTTCACATCGACAATTCTGAATTGTCCTCGGCGCATCTTTTACAATACTGCTATGTATGATTTTATTTCATTTTTACATATATAAAGTTAAAAAATAACTTTGTATACATTTTCGTATTCACAAGCAGGCTCAATCGTAAAGTGATTCCTCATCTGTAAATACTTAACCGTGCTCTATGTTTTTATACAATCTTACATAATATTTCATTATAATCAATCAGGCGAAAAACTGAAACATTACGAAAGGTTTTAAGCAAATTTTTAAACGTTATAACTACGTAAATTACAAAATAAACTAAGGGCATCGTCCCTGCGGCCGTCGGTCGCCAACCCCACCGGACAGTATTGGGCCCTTCGGGCCTCACTGACTAAACAGTTCCCGACTGAGTACGTACAAACTAACGGACAAAAAATTGTTGCACCTATCGGACACTTGTACATTCAACCCTTTAGGGGCACATTTTCAGGGTTGCGGGTTTCCCTCATATGTTGTGATTCTACATTTTAGGTGTCACCGATTATGATTCTGAAGGCAGATTCTCAATTTTCCGATATTTTAATACTTAAAAAAAAAAGAAAAAGAAAAACTAACATAACTTACGAAAAATTCTAAAAAATTATATCTTATGTGGAATAACGAAAAAACTGATTTTCTTAAAGACTCTCGCGTTAATTAATTATAAGAAAACATATATATAAATAAATAAATTTTTTGTATTTTTCACCAAATTCTATTTAAATATCCAATAGTCTACAAAGTGTATATGTGTATGTATAAAATGCAAAAATATATCGCGCAAATATGAAAACAAAAACTTAGACAAAAAAGGTGGCACAATATTTGACCATTGCCCCTTAAAAAGTTAAAGTTTGATTTTTTTAGTGCCGTTACGACTGATTGCGATAAAGATCGATTCTTTTATATATGTGGCAAACTTTAAAAAATGTATGGAAATTGTAATAAAACCAAGGTTATATGATCTCTTTCTCGATAAATATTTGTAGACTAGAAAAAGAACTTATTAAAAACACATTAATAAACATTTGACGAAAAATTTTTGATTATTGAAGTTAAAAAATGTTGACATAAATAACAACAAGGAAAGAAATTGAAATTTCAGGAAGAACATTGACGAAAATCATACTTCTTTCGCGATGCAAAAAAATCTACATGTATCTTAAAATATGCAAAATTAATTGGTGTATTGAAGTTTCAAGCCCCTCTAAATTCTACTAAAGATTCGGATAAAAGATTAAGAAGATGCCTTCCTGCAGTGCACGTGCATTTTGATTATGTTTTTGTATCATAATTAAATTATACAGATCTGGCAATAAAATAACTCTTTTATAACAAAATTTAAAAATTTACTCTTTTATAACTTCTTGGGCATTTTATACTCCGCCCTGTACATTATGTACAGCATATTTCCAAAAATAATTTTATATTGATCTGAGAAAATCTGACATTTCCAGCGTATACTGAATAAAAATATACTTACAAGTATTCTAAAGTAGGAAAGTCTATGTGTGTGTGTGTGTATGTGCGTGTGTTTAAACAAATATATTAATTTCTATATACTGATGTTTAAATCGCACGATTTCCAGTGTTTTGTAAAAATGTGTGACGATGACGTAGCTGCCCTTGTCGTCGACAATGGATCGGGGATGTGCAAAGCTGGATTCGCCGGTGACGATGCACCAAGGGCGGTTTTCCCTTCCATTGTTGGAAGGCCTAGATATCAGGTAATGATAAAATTTATAACAATGAATGAGTATCTATTGAATTTCTCTTGAATACTGTTATTTATTGAAATCGATCCACATATAATTTGGGCACAAAATAAAAATTTCAGATGCAATTTCTGCATTTTTTAACTGTAATTGGGTCTGACGAATCTGTAATAAAAACATCATAATTCAAAATGGCCTAATCAAACTGTTTTTGCGACCTTTTAGTTCGCCTTTGAATTTTACTTTCAATTTTTAGTTTGAACTCAATCACTTAGATTTTGACCACAACGTGCAATTTTTTACAATGCGGTTGAGTAAAGTTATTATGAATATACATTTGATTTAAATATCAGGGCATAATGGTAGGCATGGGCCAAAAGGATAGCTACGTAGGCGATGAAGCCCAAAGTAAAAGGGGAGTTCTTACCGTAAAATATCCAATTGAACACGGAATCGTGACAAACTGGGATGATATGGAAAAGATCTGGCATCACACATTTTACAACGAATTAAGAATCGCACCTGAGGAACATCCAGTCCTATTAACGGAAGCGCCACTGAACCCAAAAGCTAATAGAGAAAAAATGACACAAATCATGTTTGAAACCTTCAATTCGCCAGCTATGTACGTCGCTATTCAGGCAGTTCTTTCCTTATACGCCTCGGGAAGAACTACCGGTATTGTCTTAGATAGTGGTGATGGCGTTTCTCATACTGTTCCGATTTATGAAGGTGAGTTATTTTTACCAATTTTGATCTACTTATTATTGCCTAAAATATTGATAACATTTTTATAACAGCTGTTACAATATCTATTTTTATCTGTTTCATTTTTTCGTTTATCATTTACATTATTTTCGGTCTTGCAATTATTGGTAATTTAATATGTTTCATGGTTTTTCTATATGTTTATTAATTCTGGACAATCATGGTCGATTTTGAAAAAACACATATAATTAGCAGTTGATGTAGAATTATTTCATAAACTAAATAAATACAGTCTTAAAATGGTACAACTTTAATTAAAGTGGTAAAGAAACACGTGTAAGACTGTTCCCAAATTAATATTGCACTTATACGGAAAGTGGTTTTAAGATCAAGGCTGAGCGTTCCACCTCGTGTCTTTCCTTTTTCGGTTCGATTTTCTGCAAGGCTAACTATATTGAGTTTATGCTGGCTTTTTGTGGCAAATGACAAATTAAGAAGTGCGTTCGTCACTATTTTATAAAAAAACAACATGTATAGTAACTGCAATATCCGATTAAATAATTTAGTGAACCAAATAAATTATGTTAGCTCATAAAAGTATGAACAAGTATGATATTCAATAAAGTAGTATAAATAACATATGACAATAAAAAATTTCATTTAAATAAATTGAAATATTAGAATTTATAAATAAAAAAATTAATTGGAATTCAATGTAAAATTGCTTTATAAAATTATTATAGTTTTTAAAGTATATATTTATATTGCTATTAATATAATAAATATGATAAATATATCTCTGTAATGATAAACGTCCTGTCGATATTTCATTAGTGAATTTTTATAATACTTCGGAGGTAAATGAACTATTCTAATTAACAGACAATATACAAAAATTAGATCGAAATCGTATTTTAATTTTGGACTCGAATATTCCGTACGGAATGAAATTTTGTTATTTCCCGGTAAAAAAATTTTCCAATTTATGAACCGTTGAAAGATAGGAAACGATTAAATTTCACTTACGGATAAGTACACCAAAAAATATCGTTCGGGGTCCGAAATAACATCCAAGTGGTTGTAAACACTATACAAAAATCCGGATTTACACCCAATTATGGGTCATTTCGGACACCGAACGTATTTTTTTCCTGTGAGGGTTATATTAATTAATTATAGTATTAATAAGTTAAATAATAATTAATTCATTAATTAAGTTCTTTTTTCATAAAAGTGTCAAAAGTGCAATCATAACTATTTAAGGTTCGTAAAATATTCACATTTTAATTAAAAAATGAACATTTCAGGATACGCTCTGCCCCATGCTATTTTACGTTTGGACTTGGCTGGACGAGATTTGACTGATTACCTTATGAAGATATTAACGGAAAGGGGATATTCTTTCACGACTACTGCCGAGCGTGAAATTGTACGAGACATTAAGGAGAAACTTTGCTATGTGGCTCTTGATTTCCAACAAGAAATGGCTACAGCTGCTGGTTCCAGTGCTTTGGAAAAGAGCTACGAACTACCCGATGGGCAGGTAAATTAATTTAAAATATTAAATTAATTTTAAATATTCTTTTAATTATATACATATTCATGAGATATTGAGAAATAATATTACCTTTTCAACTTTCATAATTGACAATAAATAAATTTGAAAAAGTATTACATTCTTCTGAGAATTACAAATTCTCCAATTGGTGATGAATTTTTCACATATAATTTCATTCGAATTTCATTGTACTTTTAGTTTTTGTTGAACAGTCTTTGCCTCAAATTTTAATATTTTTAGTTATTTCTCGTTGATTTATGATATTTTTAACAAATTGATTCGAATTTTGACAACAAACATAAATCTATCTAATTTTACTCCATATTTTTTATGCGATGATACAATGCGATGTTGGTCCCCCTTCCCCCACCCCTCAATTTCATTTAATTATTTAGCAAATTTTATCGATTATTATCGATTCAAGCTTTAGTTTCACTTTTACCCCTATTTTTCATCAATTCTTCAAATTTTCAATCAATTATCCTCAATATTCGTAAACTTTTAGCATTTTTTTTTAAGTTCATCATTTTTTAGTCAGAGGGTTCAGGCATTTTTCAAAAAAATGTCATGTACGACGCCGTATTAGGGAATTACACCCGCACAAAAGAAATACGTTCGGTGCCCAAAATGATACCCATTTGGGTGCATTTCCGAATTTTTTTTAGTTTAGTCATTTCGGACCACGAACAATATTTTTTGGTGTACTTTTCCGTAAGTGTAATTCTAGACCCTACTTACCTTAACTAATTTAAAATGTATTTTAACACTTAAAAGCAGAAAAATTTTAGATAAAAAAATTTGTTTCAGATGAAAAATCGCATTTTTTGCAAAAAACAATTATTTACCACTTTTTAGACAGTAATTTTAGATGATTTCTATAACACCATATTCCTGAAAGGCTATGAAATTTTATTTTTGATATTCTGTGTAGGGATTTTATTTTTTTGCATAGATTATATGAGAAAAACTAGATGAAAATTCTTTGAAAATTAATGACATTTAGGACTTAATGGGTTAAAAATAAATAGCGATTATTTGTCCAAAATGACATTTATCGTGACTGTTTAGTAAAGTGGCATGCATTTGTACCGTTTATAGACGATAAAATATATGCTCAAAAACGAGTGAAGGATGAAAACCTACTCCGTTTTCCAGTCATCCCACACATATCTCATCAGAATCTTCCAACGAAATTTCATCCGCAAACGTGAAAATCCGTTTGAACTAGTATTTTTTTCTTTTTAATTCACGACATTTTCGCATAACGAGCGTACATCAGCGTGCCGCGAAGTGGATCAATCGCATGATAATCGGCACTGCTGCGACTTAAGCGTAATATGAAATTACCGTAACAAAGAGTAACGAGATATAACACGTCCGTTCCAGGTAATTACGATCGGGAACGAGCGTTTCCGGTGTCCGGAGGCGATGTTCCAGCCGAGTTTCCTCGGCATGGAATCCTGTGGTATCCATGAGACGACCTACAACTCGATCATGAAATGCGACGTGGACATCCGCAAGGACCTTTACGCAAACTCGGTCCTGTCCGGCGGTACAACAATGTACCCTGGTATCGCCGACCGCATGCAGAAAGAAATCACGGCCCTGGCACCATCCACAATGAAGATCAAGATCATCGCACCGCCAGAGAGGAAGTACTCAGTTTGGATCGGAGGCTCGATCCTCGCCAGCCTCAGCACCTTCCAGCAGATGTGGATCTCAAAGCAGGAGTACGATGAGTCAGGTCCCTCAATTGTCCACAGGAAGTGCTTCTAAGGTGTCCACCCAATCAACGAGCGGTTTTTAGACTTCGTTTTAGTTTGCTTTCGATTTTTGCGAGTGTAACTATTCCATGCCAAAGTGACAATTTCGTCATGTTTCAGTATGTCAGTTAGGAATTCTTCGCAGTTGCCCTTATTACCCTAACAGCAACGAACCTTACGGCAATGTTGAGTAAGGTTGACAACCTTATAGCAACATTACTTAACCTTGTCATAAGGTTCGGTGCTGTCAGGGTATATACTATCAATTATGAAATCAATGTTGAAGTGGTTAATGTGTCAGTTCAATTAATTTCGTTGAAACTTCACACGGAGCATAATTTTCTTGGAAATTTTACCACACCAGAAGTCATTTTGAGGACAGATTTTCATTATGACAAAAATTGCTATTTTTATAATAAAAACTTACTATAAGGAATAGCAATTCTTATCATACCCGTAGTATTATTCTCATGATGAAAGTCTGTCCGGAAAATGGCAACCGGTGTGGTAAAATTTCCAAGAAAATTTTTCTCCATGCAGTGAGGAATTTGTCATTAGATATTGTATTTATGAAAATTCAGTAGAAATTTGCATGAAATGAGCAAAATTTATATTAGGCATAATCTAACCGTCAATGATGTAATACATTATCTTCTCAATATATACACATGGATTTATGCACAAGCAACGAGTGGTGCACCTATAGACCTCATACATCCTCGAATATTTCAGTTTAATTACATTATTTTGCAGTTTAATTACATTATATTGCAGTAGTATATATACATATAATTTCACTTAGTCTTACTGAAACGTTACGCAATTGTTACTATACTTTCACGATTAACATAATATTCCACGGAGCTGTTAGGTTTAACAATCGCAGGTGCTTAATGTATATTTTTATAAGTTATATAGTCCTATTGTAGTACACTTTTGTTACTGATTTGAAATTAAAAGAAAGATGAGAAACATAATAGCATAAGTTTAAGAAAAGTATGGTTATTGGGTAGACATAACACCAATCATAAAAAATTTTTCAATAATTGGTGACGACAATTTCTATATCAGTTGTTGCTATTATATGAAATGTATTGAAGATGTAAATTGCACATTTACTATAGTTATATATCAACATCTGACCGAAGATATGTGTAAGATATAGTTTTTAAAATTATATAACGTCCAAGTCGAATTATTACAGATCAATATGTAAATATACTAAATCATATACTCGTCACGTTATTATATATACTATAATATATATATAAATGTCATGTTGATTCCTTTTAATAAGTTTGTTGCAATTAATAATCGCAGTGCACTCGTACTGGATGAATTTTTAATATAATATGTAGGTCGTATAATAATGCATAGATTCAGAACTCATTTATACAAAATAATTATGAAGCTATTGACTCCACCTGCAATAAAAAAAAAAAAAAGAGAAAAGAAATGTTTTCACGAAAAAGATAATGTCCGACCCTATAGTTGGCACAACCATCTCCCTGGTTGACACAATCATTTTTATCGTCAATGCAATAGTACGTTTGCTCAGACAATACTATGTTTTCCGTATAATAATGTTAATTATTTAACAGTTAATACGTATTATGAAATGATATAAGGTGATATTTTGTAAGTAGAATTTAGCATAAAACACTAAAAATAAATGAAAAATAAAATTCACTTCGTTAAAACTAATTTATGATATTTCAAAAATAACAAAACTTGATTGCCGACGAGAAATTTTTCATTCTAGTCTTCATTTTTGGGTTATATTTTAAAACAAAATGCAACATAATCAATGTATAAGGAAGACTCATATTTAAATTTAAATTTGAATATATATTCAATTATTATTTCTGAAAATGTAATGTCAGTATATACAAGGCTGAAACTAAAACAATGCGATGGAAAAGAACTTGTTGAACTCTCATTTGGACGGTTACGAACCTCACCATCCAATATTGAATAAATAGTTTATTTATTTATTTATTTATTTAAGCTTATTTGCTGAAAATATAAAGAACTGCAGATTGGTACATGCTTCTGGCTGTTTTATAAGTTTATTGAAGTGGAGAATATCGAAAATCTTTTTCATCAGTTTTCGATTTTTAAATTTTCTCACGTGCCTTGAACTACTGATTGGCACGGCTGTTTTTAATGGTCTATAAATTATTGTAGACCTTTGGTAGGACATTCGATAAAATGAATTAACATGAAGTATTTTGAAGGTCTTAAGTTGTTGTCTATAATTGTTTTTTCGCAATGACTATAATTTTTTTCTGTTGTTAATTTATTGTTTTGGTTTTGCACATTTTACGTACGTTCGTACAGACTAACGGACAACAATTTTTTTATTGCATTTTTGGTAAGTAAGATTTTCTGTTTACCAGCATGCGCAATACTTCAACATATCTACCTTATCGACTGATGTAAATCAACTTCTTCAGTTCATATGTATACATCTCAGTTTATCGTGAGATACGAGGATATTTCAAAATATATGTACATATGTGAACGTATGAAATCACCAATGCATAACGTTTATATCTTCCGGAATCCGTTTTTAATTTCCATTATATATTCAGATGTTATGGTGATGAATATGCGTTACCAAATTAAGCTTTCCTAGAAATTTCGATAAAGTAATAATAATAATTTGCTAATGATGTCGTTCTCGTGGTCTGACCTATTCATGCAAAAAATTAAAATATAATATCAAATAAACTCGTATTTTCATATTTCGAAAGTACAAGCTTATATGGACCAAGTTTTATACCGCTTTAAGTGTACCAAGAAAACTGTTGAATACAAACCTTCATTTAAGTTTAAAAAAAATATATACATAAAAAACGTGTTATTTTATTTACGTTTGTCAAAAAACAATATAAGTAAATATTTTGCACTTTTTTAAGAGGTCGAATCATGGAGAACACGCCCAAAAACATATAAGAAAGTTTCGATCTGATCGTGCGATTTCATTAAAATTAATGGGCTGAAAAATAGTACATCATGTTTTGAGATTCATGCATAAGGGGTTAAATTAATAAGAATGAATTTTTAATGATTTTTTTTTTGCTAACGACGCTACTGTAGGCATTAAATTAAAATGCAAAAACGAAAATATAATATTACCGTTTCATATGTGACATCAGATAGCAGAGGACGTCGACAAATTTTATTCTACGTTTCAGCATAAAATACGGGGATCTCTAGATAATAATTAAATGTTTGTAATTTAATTTAATCAAACATTTTCAAATTAAATATTCTGCAAAAACTTTTAATTGGAGATTGAAATTATTTTACTAAGCCAGGCCCAAATAATAATTAACAGTAACATTTTGAAATAATTTATATGATTCGCAATCAATATCTTAGAGTGGGAACTGATTTTTTATTACGTTCTTTTTTACTTTTTTAAGAGTAAATCGACTAACTAACTTGATGCTGCAAAAATTGCTCTCCCTTTTCACTCCCTGTAACTAAACGAGTTTACATTAAAATGTATTTCAAAAATATACGTTAATTTTGAAGGTGCGATGCTTTGTGAATATATATATCTGTATGTCGTCTACAGTGGCGAGCATCTTGAACTCCTTATTATCATTTCTATTTTCTGATTCTAATTTCGGTAACTTGCGCGATGACGTGACATCTGGACTATAACATGACATTTCTCGTAAGCATATAATAAATTATTGTCGGTCATTTTTTATGTGTATAGGATTCTACATTGGTTTTTCTGAATATCCTATTAGACATATGTTTATAAAGAATTCATAATGATTCGCCTGTCAAAAAATGTCATAAAAATTACTTTTTTAACTTTTAATTCATGAATTTAATGAAAAATATAAATAATATTTATCGAATTAAAAGAAAATGTATTAAAAAAATTTTAAATTACAGTTAAGAATTACAAATTAAGAGAAACCTATACTAATATGAAGAACATATTTTGGAAATGAATGAACATAAACAAAACTGCCAGAACAAATAAAGAAAAGATGTCGAAATAGTGGTAATAATTGAATAATGATTTAACGTGAATTTCGCAAAAGTCAGTCTAGATAGACACATTTAAAGGTGATATGTTTATAGCATTCTAACGTAGTAATTGTACTGATAAAATTAAATCAATTTGATAAGACAATAAGAATAAGAAAGTCAATATAAACAGGAAGGCACAATTGAGTGGCTATCATTTTGACCACTCAATCAAAATTCTAACATCACTTAAAAAAAGAAGTGCAATTAATTTTGCCGATTGTGAGGAAGTAACGATCTACGCGCCACGTTGTGGTGAAAAATATTCCAATTCGGTATATTAATAAATCAATAATGTCGATAATGTCGGTGATGAACTCCAATAACTGAGTTTAGAGCCAATAAGCCCCTATAGTTTATTATATATTAAACCAAACAAATTAGTCGTATTTTAACTAAAAATTATTTGCTTGAGTCGAAACTACTTCGATCGTCGGAATTGACACCAGCAAGACAAGGGGTTAAACAACATGCAAGCAATACCGCACATTAAGGTAGAAAAGAGTATAAAGTAGAAGCTAAACATTGTCCGGTTCTAGAAACGTTACTAGAATGTTTCATTGCATCCCTGTAACGTTCCAATTTATGGTTCATAAATGTTTCTGCAGCATTCTAGAAACGGTACCCTATACTTCAGAATCGTTACAATGAAACGTTACATTTGAAAAGTTTATGTATGGTTAAGATCACTTTACTGAAACCTCTCTGGGACTTACTTTCTTATTTTTGCAAGGTTCCATTTGTTATTTCTATGTATGTTTCACAATGTGATGTTGAAACTTTTGAATATATATATATATATATATATATATATATACAAATATCATGTATATATGCATCTCAATTCTGGAAATGGTGAATGTCCTATCACGGGAACATTACATTTGAAAAGTACATTCATGTGGTTACAATATCGGAACTAAAACCTCTCTGGGAGTTTCCCATTCATTTTATAAAGAACTAAAAATTGTATTACAGTTAATATTATATGACTAGAATATTTTACATTGTTTCGTTATAACAGAAAAATTATGAAATTCATATAATTTACTAATAAAAAATCGTAATGTCTGTTTTCCTCTCCATATCAAGTGTTTACCTGCGCACTTAAGAATTTAGCATAAGTATCGCTATTGAAAGCTGGATCTCATTTATTTAAATCGGTGCACGATTTTACTTTTAATTTTGCACGTTACCATGCGCTTCGTAACCGAAACTCACGCCATGGTTATTTTGAAACCTTGTTTGAAACATGGACTTCGTAACGTTTCTAAGAATATTACACTGCCTATTTCTTGGACGAATTGTAACGTTGCAGGTGCTATTATATTATGAAACCTTACAACGGCTTCTTATTACAAACGTTTAATTTATTTTTGTCATAGTTGAATACAATATACCGTTGCTATGTATAACGTTACGTTATTTTTATTAACAACTGGATATAATGTAATGCTTACAAAAAAGATATTCTGTACGCAGCTAACAGTTAATCAGTGATGTATGCGTATAGTCTATTGCCCTTTATATAAGATATTAATCACAGTATTTGATGATTATAAAAGAATACTTATTATTATTTCGATACACGTTATAATGTCATTTAAGAATATGCACGATGGAAAAAATAAACATCCAATGGAAGAAGGGAATGTTACTTCCCGCTGAACGAAACGTGGTTTATCAAGACATTCGAATACATATATCCGGCGGATATACGCCAGTAGAGAGGAGGGAACGCGAGTTTTCTTGCAAATGACGAAAATAATGTTCGATACGTTACACATCTTTATGCCAAAACGGAAGTATATTTCGCAAACCAAAACAATGAGCGCACCGCGAATCGTGCCTCGTAATCAGACGTTGAACGTTTCTATTTCGTGGAACACCCTCCAGCTAAAACCGGTTGAATCGCCTCGTGTCCAAGTGCCGCGGAGGCTTTATATTTGGGCCCCGACGTCGTCGGGAAAAAGAGGGAAGAGAGCCATGTGTCGAGGAACACAACATCCAGACTGTTTCGCTCCCAGCCCCTCCGTACTGAACTCTATACGGACCTAGACGGCGAATGGCGTTGGAAGTTTCACCCCCGCGTCTCGTCACTCTCTTCATACTGTCGGCTATAGGCATCAGTCCGCATCGCGGAGCCAACCGAGTTCCTTGTCGGGACGAAAGTACCTCCCGAATAAAGGGCGATTCTGACAGAAAGGGTGCATTCATCGCGTCGATAGAACAGTCGCTCGCCCGTAGAGTGACGTCGGATATGAAAGAGTGAATCGTTGTTAACAACAAGCGATAATGCGGTGGTGGTCCTTTTTTATATTGTTGGAGCTCCTGTTCCGGTTAGGCGACGGAGAGATCCTGACACCGCCTTATTTCAATTTGGCCGAAGGAAAGGAAGTCGTCGCCTCTGCGACCTGCGGCTACGACACTCCCGGACCTGAATTGTATTGCAAACTAGTCGGAGCCAACTCCGATGAGAATGAAATAGATAAGATTAATCTTATTCAGGGACAGGTTTGTGGCAATTGCTTCCATCTATATCGATTGTTTATCTAACGTTGATATACCTATTAAATGAATTTAACGTCAGAAAAGCACTGATGTGGTCGTCTAAGGGACAGTCTGACATGAGGTCTAAGCCGGCGATTCCTCCGTTCAGATCTGTACAAGGTTTGACATTGAGATTTGACACCGTCGATCAAGCCGATTTTAAATTCATCAAAATTTAATAGGGTTTAAATTAGGGTCCATTTTCAAAGTTAGATCAAACGATCTGCGCCTCTCATATGTATATCTGTTCTAACATGAAGCATGTGATGTTTCGAATAAATTTTTGCCAATTGTTTTTATAATTATAATATTAATGGGCCGTCGTATTCGGTAGTCTTTCACGTGCTGGATATAAATATGATCGTGAAAATTGTCAGTTATAATTTTGAGAAAAAGGATGTTGAAGTTCCAAAATGTAATTCTTCACTACTCCTCCAATTTCATAATATCCCATTTCAACTTGATCATTGTAATTTTCTACCAAATTCTACGTAACATAATGATGCCGTGCTTAATTAGTCTAGGACTTTTCATTTGGACAGTCATATTTGTCTCAAAATCTGGAGGTAATAGAGAATTCCCAGATTCCGATTCCGATTCAAGCAGATGAAATGCAATTTGTCTTTTAAAATCTTAATCAGCTTGAGTAAATGCAACTCCCTAGATAGATCTGATCTAAAGATAATTGCCTTAAATCTGTTCAGACCAGGTTTAACAGACTAAAAACTCTTTAAGCCAACTTTATTTGAGCAGGTCTGCATAAAGCACAAGAAGGTCGAATCAGAAAATTTGAATGAATACAAAATTTAAGTCATGAAATAAAAAAAGTATTCAAATTTTGACTCTTGCCTTCATGACTCTTGGCCATTGCCTAGAGGCCATTTACATTGACTTATTAAGATTTCATTCCTCCTAGAATATAATGGTTATTTTTTGAGGTTGATTAGAGACCACAAATATTGGGTAGAAACTGGTATCATTCTCTATACTAGTGTATGCAGCATTTTTTCGACTGTGCTAACAGTTGCGGGTATATTTAGAAATATGTAGTTTTCTGCTCTCGCATCTACTACTCTTAATTTATTTATTTATTTATTTAGACAGAACATATTCGCAATAATGCCACGTTTGCGCATTTGTTCAATTCTAATTCCGATTTAAGCCAATAAGGTGTCGAGTTTAAGCATAAGATAAGATCGTACAGCATCTGAATGTCGTATTGGATTAAATTCAATTTGATTTTCTATTTACTCTCTTAAAAATACTCAAAACTTGTTCTTAATCATTTCAACAATTTTTAGATGTTATTATAAATAAAGTATATTTATAAAACATTTTAGATATTTTATTATAAACTAATGTCCATTAAAACATTCGATATTCAAAAACTGAAAGTTCTGGTAAAATTTACAACAAAACATTAGAAAAACGGTGTCTTCTGTGTTGTTTCATTTATTTTTCTTAGAATTATGCGGACAAAAGAAAACAGAAAACTAGCACATTTTCTATCATAATTTTATTCAGGGTAAACTCAGTATGAACTACAAACATTCTGACAGGATGGATTACTTTGTGTATCATATGCACGATAACGGAGATCGCTTTCCAGACATACGAAACTCCTTTTTTGCATTCGTTACATAAAATATAGTATTTTACCCTGATGAAGCTTAGATAACTTAGATAGTGGTACTGCCAACACGTTTTTAACTCGTGAACGAGCATTGTACTTGCCATCAAAAGTCCCTCTCACCACTCCCTTGGTTCATAATATACTATTTTTACATGGTGCTGTAGCAGCTGTAGAAATTGATTTCGATGCAAAAGGGGGGAGGCAGAAGTTTATTTCTAATACCGCCATTATGTCGTTGTCAAAGTAGAAATGAACTAATACGCAAAAGGTCTCATACAATGTTCTCCTAATATTTACCATTATACAATATACTTTTAATAACGAAATGCAGAATTATAATCATATAAATATTCCAAATGAAAAACAACATTTCTATTTTTTGTTTTAACGTGCGTTTTATTTTAAATATCGCTGACACGAAACGTTTAATCAACTTATCTAGAGGGTTGCGATGAGTGTCAATAATTCGTTATACTTTTTTAACCCTACATAAAATTATAAAACTGGAAATTATTCTGCATATAATTAAGCGATGTGTGTAAATTATATGCACTGTTACATTTTAAGTAAATATGTTTTTATATCTCAATCGCAGAAATTTTTATTATCTGCAATGCACGTGCGACCGTTTTTTATTCAAGATGTCGAATCATTTGGCTGTAACAATAATTAAAGTTATTAAGTCTCAATTCATTTTAATAATTATTAGTAAATAATTTTTGGTGAACTGGACTAATTAAAAAAACTAAAACATTTATTAACGTTTCGACCATTTATTACAGTCCTCTTCAAAAAATTCTAAAAGTAAATACATTATAAAGAAATTGAAAAAGAGATACTATAGTGTAATACAACAATTTTTTTTTCTCTTTTTCAATAAAATTTCTTTATAATGTATTTACTTTTAAAATTTTTTGAAGAGGACTGTAATAAATGGTCGAAACGTTAATAAATGTTTTAATTTTTTTATTACTCCAATTCACCAAAAATTATTTACTAATAATTATTCAAAAATGGACAAGAAACGATGTCAATCTAAATTAAAATTTCTCAATTCTTTTCATTTTTTGTACTTTTTAAATTGTAAGTATATTTAGTTTGATCATTTACGGCATTAATCACTCATAGGTATGAAGACGAGAAAGTGTGAATGAATAAATAACGAACTATAATTCGAAGAAAAACGATCTTATAAAGGAAGAACTGATTACATATATTGCATAAACATTTAGAGGATATGGTGCTGGGATGCGTTTAATCTCAAACAAACCATCGACGTAGAGTTGAAGGAATACTAATCAATTGAAAATTAAACACGCGTGTCATCAAATATGGGCTTATTACATTTTGCAACTTATATTGAATATTAAATTTTTTTAATTGCAATATACGTTTGATTAAAGACAATCGAGGCCCAACGAGCCGAATCAGGACAATTTTGCGAAGGAAGCGATTCGGGGATCCAGTTTTTTACTTCGACCCGTAACCAAAGGTTGGGATCGAAGTATTGAATTTGGTCATCCGAAAAAAAAAAATGACACCTACTTTTTTCATGAAATCTCCAC
>JAPYZR010000485.1:0-47822 GCA_030522945.1 Trichopria nigra | reverse complement strand
CGTGGATATTTTTGATATATACAATTTTTAACCAATATATTTGCCTAATAATTAATTATTATCTAAGAAAAATGGACATAATTTCTACCAGGGTAATATTTAATTTATATTTAATTCAAATAATAAAGTATCATGATTAGAAAAATAAATCTTTTATCTTACAAATATAAGAAATCTACGATATATGTATGACATATGTAAGAATCACATATATATACTGCAGTCCGTTATTTCGATGAAAACAACTCCACCAAGACTCATTATACAAGTTATATTCGCCGTATCAAAACTTGACTTTCATATTGCTTGGATTGAATACGTTCAGGCAAAGCAACGTGTCACAGTCATGAAGTGTCGCGATTATCTACTGGCACCTTCATTAAATTGGATTCCCCGCGTTCATTGCATAAATCTGATTAATTCATAGTATATTTGTGCTCGCGCGGGCGAAACGAAAATTCAACTGCAACGCGGCCGCCGAAAAGGAAATGCGAAAATGAAATTTCTATATAGGAAATGACTTTATGACGCAAAGACCGTGCACGGGTGTTACGATTTGCGCAATTTGCCAATTATGCAAGTGCAATAGGCGCCATTAAGCGAAACAAGAATTTTGCATCGCTACCGCGCGCGAGCGATGCTGCTGCCGATGCAGCCGCCATCACAAGGTAAACGGCTTCTTCCCTACTGGTTTCGACCCGATTCCCTCCGGATCGAACCTTTCCAATGAAACCGAATATTAAGCGCGATCTACATTCAAATTACGACCCGTTATACTTTCGACTACCCACACACGTGCGCGCGACGATATTTGCCATAAAATTCAGGAAATGGAGCGATTGTCAATTTCGATTTCGAAAGACACACACCATATACCCGCGCGTTAACTGCCGCAGTATTGCAACTAAGTATGCACGTATATATTTGCGGGGCACTCGATAAACTTGCGGGGGACAACCCAATTTGCATCATGCGCGAGCATTATACCGTGCCTTTGGGAAAAGATGATATCGAAATTGTACGAGTTCCTACAATTGCTGGAACTATATATTTGCAAGTATAATGGTGACCCGATACCGTATCGTATGTTCTTGCGATTGGATTACCGGGTCGTATCTTAATTGTCAATTTTCTGACCTACGCCCCAATTAACAATAACGTTTATTCTTTCCATTTTACATATAGAGTCTATAGCCCATTTGGGTCGAACTATTGTCAATTTTACAATTCTTATATTGAAACTGTTGAAGCGAAGACTTTTCTCTTTCCATCCTTTCAATTTAAGTATTGTATATATAAGTGATGATTACTCATTAGAAAACGATTTCGGCATCGGCCATGATTGAATAATTATTTCACCCCGTGGTGAACGTTTACATAGTCGGGGCCGTTGTGTCGCATCCGGTGCACCTGTGAGAACCGTGTGCGAAACACAGGGTAAAGTGACGAGTGGAAGCAGACGAGAAAGACTAAGAGAAAAGAAGGACGGATGCGGGAAAATAAAGGAAGTGAGGAAGACAAAGACATGGACAGAACGAGAAAGAGGGACAGAGAGAGAGAGCAAGAGGGAGCGTCTGTCGTTCAAGTGCAAATAGTTTTGTGTTTGCATTGAGCCCGACCTTGTCGGCTCTAATTGCTTGGTCTGCGCCTTCCGACGTCGCGACTGTCCGCGAGATAAGACGAGCGAGCGGAAGAGCCGGAACAGGAGAGGAACGACGACGCGGGGGCGGAGGCAAGAACAGAGACAGAATAGGAGAACAAGAGCAGAGGAAGAGAAGAGGAGTGAAAAATGCGGCTGAGAGTCGCGGCTCGCGTTTTCCTTGAATTCTCGTGAAACGTTAATGCAACACGAGCCGATGTGCAACGTGCGCGCGAGCGGCGAGTTCTTTGAAACGAGGAAAGCGCATTTTGCAGCTCGACTCTTCCCACGTGAATCATTCGACGGCGGACAGATGGTAGGGACACGTAACGTTCTGCGTGACCCGCACGGCCACGAGCTCAGTAGTAGCTGCCCGTGGCGCGGTGTACGATTTGCACCGTTAATATAGCCGAGGCCTAAAACCAAAATGTTTCACGCGTCGCCTCCGAGACGAGGTCGTAACGTGTGGTCGCAGGAGCTGGTACCGTATAATACCGAGAGCTATAGGGCTAGGCTAGGTTGGGACGAAGCGATTCGGCCCGTGCGATGGCAATTGCGGCGATTCTATGTGTCGTGTATGCAAAACGACCTCTGCGCAATTGTGAAATCCCTCGGCGCGATAGGCGTGTTCGATTCTTGCAAAATGATAGATCGCCGCGGAGCCCGATCGCTGAATTAGAATCGAGAAAATCGATTCATTCTCCGTTATCGATCGAAATAGTACAGATCATATATACCTATATACCTATAGACTCTCCTCTAACCCTTCGAGTGCCGGCCACGACAAGTGCCATTACTTTGGACTTTGATTGAAATGACAAAATGGTCTCGGGAAACAGTAGAGTCGTACAATCTTGAATCGAAATGAGGAAATGTGAAAATATATATAAGACACATGTGGAATGTCTAAAGTTGATTCTGAATTTTCAAATTTTGTCGTATTTGTTTTACAGACTGTTCGCATATTTCATGAGAGTTTTGGATTTGCCCAGAGGCCAATATTTGTTCAAAATCGTTTATTTGGGTCTGTTCAGATTGCACGTATACTTAAAGTGATAACTTCTTATTCATTCATTTTGAGACAAAACAATCTTGGAATTCAAGTCGACGACATATATCCATTAAAATTCAACGAAATTTTCAAAAATATGCCATATATCGGTCGATCCTTTCGCGGATACTTCGGTAACTCGTTAATGCGCACGTTTCAACTCCGAGCAAATATATCTATGAGTCAGTGTTATGAAAATTTGTCAAGGACCCGCAAGGCGACAAGTGGATTGTTTGCTTGACCAAATTCCGGTTCCATGAGTTTAATCGCAAATTTCACGTTTTAACGGATACGGACTCGTGTATCTGCTTGCGATGCTTTCTTTTTCGCTCGTGTAATGCAAACATAAAACTCGAATCCTACCAAACGACCGTAAATGTACAATAATTGCTGAAATATTTCTGTATAATTAAGAAATATGTGTCTCCTCGTTCGAGTGCATTCTTCTTTGATGTTCGCGAGAAACTTTATTCGTGTACTCGAGAATTATGAAAGTAGTGCGTGGTTAAATAATTTATAAAACGAAACCGATTTTACGATTAATTAAATTAAATTGCGGACATTAAATTTTGTCGCGAAGAGTATCGAATGTGTTCATACGCAATTATATATACATATTGATATTCGTTATATTATTATATTTAATACTGTTTTCTAAAATGATATCCCACATGATCATGCGTATATTATGTTTTTAAAGATCTTACACAGTGAAACATTTTCAAGAATCGTATTTTAAATAGTACCCACATTATAGGTCAAGTATTTAATCAAATGTAAATAATAATAATAATAAGTATATACATGAAAAACTAATACAATAGAAAGGGATGAGAAAAGCAATCGAATCCACAGTTACGTAATAAAAAAATGGGCAATGTCGTGCCCAATCCACGCGTGCAACACTTTTATATAAATGTACATAATGTTAAATTTTCTTGTGTCAAAATGCATGAGTAAAATGTGGGTTTGAATTTCGATGTCGATCCCATTTGTAAAATGTGTCAAAACACTTCAGCAGTAGACAATGCAGATTGTAACGTTATATGCTTGAAATTAGGTAACCGTAAGAGTTACGTAAATTTTACAACATGTCACGAATTATACCATCGTACTTGATTTGAATGGTCCAAATAAGAATTCTCTACAATTTCAGAATAATATTGCAGCGAAGTGACTGAATATAAATATATGCCTGTGTACTTATACGTGCATTCGTTTGGGCAATTCATGCTTGCACGTGTGTCTTATAAACAGATATAGATTATTTTTCTTGAAAAATGAATTTAGATATAATTCGTTGATTTTAGAGCACACTGTACGGGTATAATCTGAAACGCCTATCTCCTTCTGATTCAATTTCATCAAGGCCACTTCTTAAAGACAAAATAACAAAGAAACGCTGAATAAGCTAAATCCAATGACAATGTTTGAAAAGAATCAACAGGAATGCCGTCAAAATTTGAAGGATTCGATCCTTCAAAGACAAAGAAAGTATCCAATCCTTCGGTGCAAATAATTCTGAATGCCTCCGCAATAGTGACGAGCGCAGAAACAAAGTATGACATACTTCCCTACTATGTCGAACAATGTGCAATATATAGAGATCGAAACGCCACAAACCGCGATAGCGCGCAATCGAGACGGATTCCCGAATTTCTCCGAGCGAAAATACACACATAATCGGCCAACAATAAAAATTCTGATGTAGACGAGAGGCATCCGAAAGACCCAAATAATCGGCCGAGTCCGACGTGTCCGAGAAGCCCGCAGCCACCGGCGAGAGAAAGAGACGGCGAGAGAGGGACCCACTTTTCCACGTGACCTACATTAATGACCACGCAAACGAGTGGAACACGAGTGCAGACCATCGGAGAACGGCTTTACGAGGTTGATTATACTTGTGTATGCGATATGCAAGGATCTCTCACCGCGGCCCAAGTCATTGTTACACTTCGATCCGCTGCTCTCATCACCGAGAACGTCCGAGAGTGCTTTTTGCTTTTTACGATTAGACCAAATAAACGAAGGTGGGGACTACACCGGAGAAAGGAAAGGAGAAACGAGACGCGCGTGAGACGAGTTTTCTAGCACATCGCCATCTTGAACTTTGCTCCTTCCTTGTCCCAATGTAATATAATAATGTAATGTTGCAATATAATGGCGACACGTAATTGCAGAAAATCCACTTCCCAAATATCAGTTGACACGCACTAGCTCTCCTTTACGTAAATCGTATGATTATCAAGTAAGCTCAAATTGGATTCATTATACTGTTATTGAACATTATAAGTTTTCACAAATACCATGACCGATAAGAAATGTAAAATTACTGAATGACGGTCCATCATTGACGGAATTCATTGTAAGAAACCGACGTCAATACTCTTATGATTGACGGACGAAGCATAAGTTTACACACGGTCTGGAAACTGAAAGGTGCAACTTTCATACCTTTATTAGCTGTCTGAAATATGAGAGTAATGGATTCGGCAACGGCAATACAAATGCGAAATGATTAAATGATCAATTACTTGTAGTACAGACTTAATAACTGTTTTTGAGTGATGAATTTTGTGCGCCATTATTTAACGTTTTTGGGTATCTCAACTCAACAAGGAAATACTAAAACCATCACCTTACGACAAGTAATTTATTATTTTATAATTGGCGTATATATATATATATATATATGTGTGTGTTCTATTTGAGCCAATAATTACATCAATTTCAGATCCATGTACTTAACGTTTTACTGCAAACTTCATATATAGGTAATACGTATTCTGCTTAAAGTAACACAGTTTGCAATAGACTTAAATTTCCAAAATTTATAAGATCGTGATGAGCTAGACTCAGCTGCAAACCATCGACAAAACTAATCATCAAATCGTATCGTTCAACACTGAACACTTCTAACATTCCAACATACTGAACTTTCGGTCAAGCATCCTTTCATCAGAGAGACGTAAAGAAATCTATGCATCTCTCTACAAGTGGAACGTGGACACCGCAGAGTTTCGCCGGCGTTGCGTCCACTTGCACAACATCAGAAGTATCGTCCGCGATCGTCAGGTTTAACGTTCTGCCATTAACCGTTGTATAACGCTGAAATAAACCGTGTCGCTGGAAATGCTCCTTTATAAACATAATTGTTTACGGCTATTCTCCAGAGTCTGCACGTGCTGGAAGCGCAGCTTCGAAATAGACAGTGCTTCAATGGCGAATTCTCGAAACGCCGGAGTGCTGCTGCATTAAGCGGAATTCCACGATTATCTGCATAAAATGCCGATTTTCATGCAATGTTACGTACGCTCCATTACCGAATAATATATTATATGTGGCGAGGCGGCTGACGGTCAGCATAAAGTGCCGATGAATATTGCCGGAATGAGACATTATTTTCCATACCTCGATCGGACACATTCGTATGTAACCATGGCACACTGTGCTTTAACTGGGGCCTTCTTTTGTACCGGCGGCTGAATCTGGTTTTAATGTGATTGATGGACCTGCATGCGCTCGCTTATGTATTATTCCCCCAGAATGCGCGATGTGAATTCAATAATAAAAAGAAGTCTAAAAAGAAAAAGAAGAAGAGAAGAAAGAATACCGTAAAAGAGCCGTACTGGAATGCCCACGTGGAAATTGCGATGCCAAAATACGCATAAATTTCATTTCAACATATAAAAGTTCTGCGCCCAAGGACTTGGCGTCATGTTACTGTAAGAAAAAACCACTTTGAAGTCACCTTTTTTCGATGCAACACAACCGTGCGCGAGAACTGCGATATGTTGAATCGTTAGGACTGGTACACAGACTCTCCCGGATCTGGCGGGCCCTACGTGTTACATGGACGAATTCTTCGATCGATGAATTGCGAGTACGTACTCGTGTACTAAGAGACTCGATTCAGTAGAGATCGAACGGTGAAACCGGCCAAAATGTAATTCTCGAGTAAGCGCATTTTTCACTCCTGAACAGAAATTTGGTCAAGCACAAATCTTCAGAGATTTACCCACTCCATACAGGATATTTAAGCAATTCTATCATTTTTTTATCATCTATTCGTGCAAAAACCTGAACTGTTTTTCAGGTATAACTGCTTTATTGAATGGCAGGCATGATCGTCAACCCTTTATCACGAGAGTTTTGTTCGAAATGAAAAAAGAAATCGGCACGTGCAATATGGTCCCTCATTTCTGGAGCATCTTCTGCATGCCTCTCAAAGTTCTTCAGACATTAAAAATAATGCCTCAGAGGCGCGCTAAAAGGAAACTGTCTGGCGGCGATTGTCTCGAGTTCCTCGAGAACGACTGAAAAATCCGAGAGAGTGGCCGAGAATGGCAGCGCGGAGGAGAGAATTTAAAAAGAGTACAGAGTCATGTCGCAGCGTCTCTCGCCTTGTTTGCAGAAATATGGGATGAGGACCTAGAGACCTGGATAGTCATCGCCGGCAGGGCCCCGCGACGCGACTCGACACGGGGCAGAGTAACGGTTCACGGATGAAGGTTGCGCAGGCCTTTTACTCGGACGTAGCTACAATCTGCACTCTGTGGCTATTGCTCTCCGGCTTCGGAGATTTGCGTTGGATAAAAGAAACCCGAAACAGTACCCATAATCTCGTCCGGAAACAACGGGCGTTTACGGGTCGCGGAAACCGAGATGTTTTATTTTTTCAAACAGAGTTTCTTGCTCGAGACAAAGACCCTTCGTCTGCTGGAAGGGATTGTGAAACTGTCAAACGTACAAAGGCTTTACGACACTTTCAGCGACTCTTTCAGGGATTGCGAATTGTCGATAAATTTGCTTCTCGGTAGCGGCTGCTAGATTCGTTGTTGTTTACGGAAAGATGGCTATTTGATCTCTAAGTAGACATCAACAAAGTCATAATCGTTATACCTGATGAAGCTTTGTTTGGTTATTGGGCAATGGAAAATGGTTGCAGGACTCTCACAATTTTAAATGTCTTCAACCAAACCATCCAATTAATCATTGAAAATTTAATGTGCTAAACGTCGACCAACACATCGACTAAAACACTGTTTGTTATTAAGTTTTTAAAACAAAGCCATAGCAGTATTTCCATTGCGAAACGAGCTCTATCTTTCAGTCTTTGTGTTTAACTATTAATCGTAAATCTTTACTTTTACGTACTACATCCATAATACTCTGCTGCATTATTTTCATATAATTGTCTTGATTTTATAATCAGATATATTTTGTACTTGATGCGAATAGTCAACGGGTGTTTAGTGATACTGCCAAATTAGGATTCCTCTGATTCAGTAAACTTCTTAATTAGTTTTCATTTATTTTTTCATTATTTAGACGTTCCTAGACGAAATTGAATCGAACAATCGTATTGAGATATTTGTTGACAGTTTCAATATTTCGTAATATTGCATATGAGTTGGACATGTGATGAAACAATCGATTTTCGATAAGTCACTGTCGGTCCTTGACTTCGAACGACATATTATCAAGGTAGAGTTCAGCGATTAGAGATATATTATCAAAAGGGCTGTACTCGCTGCCCATTCAGTTAGTTGTATCGTAGAGGGAAATCTTTAATTCGACTATATATAAATCCCGGAGTAGAACTAAAAGAATGTTCAGCGTTGCTTAAAAAGTGAAAAAGATCCAAGAGTTTATCTCACTGCTCGGAACAACAACAACGAGCTCTGGTGTACAATATTGCGACTATATAGACAGTGACTTAATGATGTATGTGTTATTTTAAGCCTAGGACAACCTGTTCTTTATTTCAGGCTATTGTACCGTTCGCAGAAGCGTCTGACTCGTACCTGTCTACTGCCGGTCTTTCGCAGCTGCGGCCTCAGAAAAATCTCAGGATCGTGTGCCGATAAGTACGGCTGTAGGCGCACGACCGCTGTGAACGGTCGGTCTCGTCTAAATTCAGCCGGTACACGAACTCCGAATTTTAAAATCGCTCGATTAGCAAGCACTTATAAAACTCCGCTAATCGCGGCGCACGCGGACGCCTAAAGAAGTAAAAAATGGTCTCGAGCCGACTGGCTGGTATATAAGGACCGTATATGTCTCGGGTTACTCTTGGGGCATAATGGGCGGTCTAGCTCTTTTCGAGCACAAAATTCCATAGAGCTTACTCACGATCTGGAGAGGATAAGAGTTCGAGTCGGCAGAATTCCACCGAGAGTGCACTAAATATGCTCTCATCTGAAACGGAAATAGCTCGCTTTGAGGAGACTTTTCATTTCTCAGCAGCGGGGGGTATTCTACCGCCTCCACCGAGCAGCTATTCACTAGATGGATTTCACGAATATGCACATACATATATAAAAGCAAATGATGGTAAAATGAGATTTTTTTGGTTTTCGGTTTTTATACATCGAATATTGCGGCGACAATTGTGTAACTTATTTTACGAGCTTCTCAAAAGACGATAAATATTATGTGAACTTTAACGACCGCGCGTACAGAAAACAGATTGCAGATCAGGCACGCCGACAATGAGACAATCCAATACTGTGCTTGAAGTTGATTGAAATATTTCACGCTTTAATTAGCGTAATCAATTATTACATCATTATGTTCAAATCTTTTGAAAAAATCTGTAATAGAGTTTAATTTGTGAATCTGTGTCTTTATACGTTGATTGCAGGGTGAAATAATGAACTAATACAATTTTCGTACCCAACTTTTTCCGTCTGAATGGATTTTCTGAAACACCTTCTGAGAAAAGTTTGAAGCGAAATGACGTGTCGCAGCCATACGAGCCGTGCGAAAGAGCTATTATCAACATTTCGCGTATTACTGTGTGATTAAGAATTATAGTTACACTGTACCGAGGTACTTCCAATTAAATGTTTTGTCCCTTCCTAATATATATATATATTGTCACCATTTCCAGAAATATCAAGTACTCAAAAATATTAAAATTCAAATTTTTAAAATGCAATTGAAAATGTTCTGTTTTAATTTTATGACACAAGTCATACTAAATATGACGTTATACATTTCCGATTTTATCGATAAATGACGGATCCATATCAAAAGTGACGTAAGTCACGATGCGAAATCATCGTTTGTTTTTCGGTACGTTGAGTTTAAAATGGCACACGCAGAACAGAACCGGCAAAAACATTAAAAAGATTCTGGGGCGTTATACGTGTCGCACATATTCACATGAGACGAAACGCGAATCGGATGAGATAACGGGAGGAATTAAAAAAAAAAAGCCTCGCAGATTGTCGCGACCTGCGACGATGAAAATCCAGAGGCGACACGTGCGTGGGGTATCCTTAACCACGGGCATCTTGTATTAGTCATCTACGCAGAACAGACGTTGCAAGTTTGTCTCTCTCTCTCTCTCTCTCTCTTTCTTTCTTTCTTTCTTTTCTATCTTTCTCTTACGCGCGCGCGCACGAACGATGACTAATGTGCGAAGAATTCTCCATTAACACGCGTGAGCGCCTGCTCGCCGTATACGAAACATATATATACATACACCTTTATAACCAACCGCTTCACGCGAGTTCGTTACTTTGCTTTTGTGTACTTTGTAGTCGCGCCGCAGCGCTTATCACGGAGTGCTTCTAAACGCGTGATATACGATGGGAAACAAAGTGGAGTGAAAACGATTATACTTTTTACTTAGTTGCTGCTGATGCCTGATGGGCTACAGCGAGGGCTCATGCGCTCTGATGTAGATAACGCGTTACATAATTGCGGAATAATGCAGGCATTTTTATTATATTTCTACTGTATATTTACGCATAATACGCGACTCTCGGCGAAAATGAATATACGCTATTGAAACTGTACAGTTTCCGTCTTATACGGACGTTGATGCAACGAGCGTTTGATTCATTTTCAGCTGGTTACCGTTACGCGCCTGCAAAAAACCTAGATTGAAAAATTCTTTAGAAATGACTAAGAGAAAAGAGCATGAGCACTATTCACTACTAATCTTATGATACATGTACTTTTTATATATACACACACACACGCATATATATAAAGTTTTACCTTTATATTAATTTGAACTGCTTGATTTCTTTTTATAAAATGGTAAATTCAAAATTAATAAAGACAAAAAAAATCGTGGTCGGTAATTTGTTTTCTGTTTTCGGATAAATGATTCAGTTCTAATTCCAATTTTGAAATAAAGATTCGACGATTATTAAATGTAGATTAGCAACTGAAATTTTGTACGTATGCAATTATTACAGTTGCATTAATATAAGCATGTGGCAATAAGTGTACAAATCGATGATTAGGAAACGAGCGATGACTGATAAAGATCGTCAACTGCATATTTAACGGTGCTCCGGCGATAAGACAAAAGAACTGATTCGGTCATAAAAGTCATTGTTATTTATACATTCTTATACATTTCGAGCGTCTAATTATAAAAATAATATTATTAATTTTCAATTTTATACAGTACTCATAACTAAGATTAATTCTTGAAACGTTCGGTTTCAATTATATGAAAGCAGAAATCCACCCATGTGTTCTGAATTTATTTGAACCCCCCATCAAATGATTAAATTGCAATATATATCCGCTTATTTGCATGTTATACCTGAGAAGGGGCTTAATTTTATGCCACATTTTTTTTTTTTTTTTTGTGCTTTTTTTTTTTTTTTTTTTTTTTTTTTTTTTTTTTTTTTTGTTTATTTAGTTACATGCAGAACTATTGCATTAAAATAACACTAAACGAGTCTGAAATTATCGAATGTGCAATCACTGCGATTTGAGCAGCACTTGGTGCTTCGAGGCTTATCTGAGTGTTTCTCTGTTCTATAACAGTATATATGTATGCGTTTGACGATAAGTGAAAAGAGATAATAACGAGACAATGCTCGACCGGAAACGGAGGGCAGACGACGATAACAAGTTAATTATCTATTACGTTCCATATAAAGCTGCTTTCGTAGACCTTCCTAAGCTCTCCTATTTTGACGTCTTAATATATTTGCATGGGATTGTCAATTATAAACTTTTAAGGACGAAATGTACACATTTTCTTCATGAAGTTTCACACTAATATTTTAACATGAAACTCCATGAGAACAATTTTCCAATGGCCATTTTTTGATTTGCCAAGAATTGCTATATCCATTAGTACATGTTACAAAACTTTTAAAATTAAAAAAATTTTGTATAGAAAAAAAAGTTATACATGATTTGTGTTGTTTTATTTTTAATTTATTGCATTTTATTCCTGATAATGACATTAAAATACTTTTGAAAGTAATAAATATAGCGTTAGAAATGAATGTGTTATATAACAGATATAGGGGTATTACAAAAAAAAAATTATACAAAATCCATTAAGTTTTGTTATTTTGTTTTTATTCATTTTTGACATATATTTATGACTCTTAGAAGTACGCGAATACATTGCCGATAATAAAATTCAATAAATTGAAAATAAAACAAAAAGATTTTTTTTAAATCATGTATAATTGTTTTATTTGAAAATTGAAAAAATTGTCTTGTACGATTAGAAAGACAGATTCTTGGCCGATAATGTTAAAATATGCGCACAAATTCTTTGAATTTTTTAAATCTAATGAAAAACGTATGAATCAACAATTAAAAATTAAAAAAAAAAAATACAAAACTGGAATACCGGAAAAGGCGTTGCCGTCCCTCTCGACGTTGAATTTGTTGTCTTTACCAAATTGGAGTTGGCGATTGCTCTAAAATTATACGCAGCCCCCACAAAATACAATTCCGTTTATTCTCATTGAAAAGTCCTTCCCTGTAATTGCCAAGAATCAGAAAACTGTCGAAGGACCGAGTCTCGTCTCCTTGGCTCGTCTCATTGTTTTCGTTCGCCCGTGAATCGTATATGTGTAAATCGACGAATATAGTTGAGAAATATAGTATATGCGTGTATCAAGGGCGTAATTATCGATATTCACGAGTGTGAAGTCTGGTGACACACGAGCGAAGCGAACAATCACGCACTCGCTGGAGATCGACATTTCGCACGTAATGTAGACGATCCTTTATATGACGGCGGGCGCGAAGCTGGATTATTTGTGCCTGTAACTTTCGTCTTAGGGCGCGAAATCGAGAAAAGCGCCCGAAGTGTTAAAAAAATTATTAAAGTATAAGGATTATTGTCTCTGATTCTATATTGCGCCAGTTCTTTCGTTAGCATTTATTTGTAAATTGGCAATATTTCAATATAATTTTTATGTATGTTCATGGACCTTATTGATTGTTTATTTCTAGTTTTACTCGTATACATTTACGTATATATTGATTTTCGTCAATTTTTGTTATACATAGTGGATATATTACTTTGCAACCGTTACGAAAACAAATAATAACAACAAAATATTGCTTTGACCGTTTAGTCCTTGTTACTTCAAAACATGAATAGATTATTAAAAGAGTTTTACAAGCAATGAAAAATATTAAAAAACAAAGATACAATATGATTAGGTATACTACATTCATTTCTAACATTACATACTGTTTATGCTAATTTAAGATTCAAACTATTCTGAGATTAAACGTATTCATTTATGACATCATATCCGGAACTCTCCAATAAAACGTCTTTGGACAACGCATATATTAATGGTTAAATATTGCAGATTTTGAAATTAGCATTTAACAGAACATTGCACAAATATAATCCGAGTTACTTACATTTATTGTGAAAATAGAATAAAATTAAAAAGTATTATAAATAAAAAAAATTTCTTATATTTTCTGCTCTGAATACTTGTAATTAACAAAATGACACTGTAACTATACAAATATGTGTATATTTATATTTACTATTATTATACTACCATTATAATTGTACAGTGACATTTTGTACTGATGACTTCATGACTTTAACACCTAAAATATTAATCTTGAACTTCGACACCATCCGTGATGGAAATCTTATACCTGAGAAAAGATGCTTCTCTTTCAGTTCCGACAAGTTTCTGTTACATTTCAGAATATCGGAAAGAATGGGCTTTATTTAATCCTCGGATTAGGGTTTGCTTTGTGTTCATTTGAAAGGTCAACATTCCAGTCTTTCAACCCGATGATTTTTCGCATTCACACATACAGGTACTGTATACATATAGTATTTTCAGTCCTATTGTATTTACAAATGTGTATTCATCAATGTATATTGTTACAAAGTGTGCCCTCATCTCACTGATCATTGTCGATGATTTTTGAAATCTATACTTTAAAGGCGGAATTATTTTAAGTATATTGTCAAATCTTCTTTTGCCCTCGCTTTAATCTCGGCTTATTAAAAATTCGACTTTAAACCACAACACTACTAATATAATACCTTTATTATTTTAACATTTATTGTGAGAATATTCATAAAAGGCTTATTCTTTGGATTTTGGGATTATATAGTATCGTATGATATCCAGAATAATTAACAAGAATTTTCGGCCAATTATTCCTCGGGATGTTTTATGAAAACAAAAACCATATTAAATTTGTTTTAAAATAAATATATACATTAAAAAAAAAACGTGTTCAGCACTTATTAGAATCGAATAAATAATTGACATAATAGTAATTCTTTATCACGGGAAATTCGAAACGTTTTTAACAATTTTAAATAAAAATCGTACTCGTTTTAACATTGTAAAAATTATCAGAATTGTTTCTAAAATATTTTCTGAACATAATTTCAAGACACACGAGCAAACCTTTTAAATAAAATGTGTGATTTTCACTACTTGGTTATACCAGGATAGAGAAATCATGTCAATTTCTCCAAAAAGTTTCCAAAACTTTTTCATTTTAATTTTTAAATTTATTTCTGATCTACTTAGGATGACGAAGTATGGACTTGACATTCTGATTTGATTTTTTTTTTTGAAAGTTAGATTACGAAACTCATGTATGGAAGAATGAAATTGAGAATCGATGTGGAACAAATCTCGAAAATATCGCATTAAAAACCGTATATCTATGTTTTTCTACTTGATTAAATTTTATGGAGTTTTCAATATTGTCTTGAATATTTTACTACTTAAAAGCCGTCATGTTATAAATTATTAAAAAAAAAAAAAAAAACTAACAAACAGAAAGTAGTTTAATTAAAACGAAAAAAGCACAAAAGAAATATTGGCTGCTGCATAAATATTTGACAAACGTAATTAATTTAAAAGATTGGTAAAAGCGTCATCGTGGAATTCGTCATTTTATCATATTTTAAGTGAAACAACTAATCTAATTGATGACATTCGTCATGGAAACTCCACCATATGTCATTCATCAAAGTGCGTATATCTATATATATATATAAAACAACGTCCGATATACCGAGTCGATCAATATATACCGCGAAAGCCCCCCTTCGTTCACGACTCCCGCAAAATGCGTAACGCATCCGGCGGATTTATCGGTTTAATTTCAATCTCGCAGCGTAACTCTCGGTCGCGCCTTCTCGGCTCGGCAAATATATAATACGTATATTACGGTTTCGCGATGCGTTTAAATGCGGCCGCACTGCGGGTATTATACCGCCGAGCGAAACGGGCCGTATTAGATCGGCTGCATCGGCGCCACGTCTGCGACTTACCGTTGCCGGTTTCGCTCGCATGTGCGTGTATATGTATGCGACAAGGCGACGACGAGAAGAGAAAAGCGATCGTGCAGCTGCTGTCGCAATCAGCGATACGCGAGTCCAGTAGGAACTGTATATAAGAAACGCGTAACCGAACCCTTCGTCGACGTCGTCAAGTATTCTTTTTTTAAGTCGCCTTTTTCACATTCTTTCTTGCGCGAGTGCGATTTGCGACCGCCCTTCCTCCGCGCGCTCACACACACACACACTTCCCCTCCACACCCCCAACACGCATGTATACGCGCGTACGGATGAATGTAGTGTCGTAAAAGTCCACGCGCAATCTTTGCCATTGGGTGTCGATGGAAAGTACACCACGCGGCCGTACCTCGGCGGCGCCGCGAAGCCGATGCCATCGTGCGTGTTCCGCCAACGTCGTAAATTAACGGTTATTAATATATTTATTGCGACTTATCTCTATTATGCGTAATTCCGAAAATGGAAATGGCGTAATTGAATTGTCGAACGACGGGAAAACTTTCGTTGCGCCCGTTTCAACGCTAATTTGCACGACCTAAGGAAAAGAGAGTGTTCTTATACACTCTACTATTTCATCCAATTAAACAACAAGTTTGGCATTGGTATTTTTTAATATATCATAATGACGAAGGAGACGAAAATGTATTGATTTAATGGAATATAGTTCTATAATAGGTCGCTATAATATAGGTTATTACAATAGTATTTAATTCTTATAATGAGTATAAATGTCGAATGTTTACCCGCATTTAAAGACCGCCAAGATCTGAATAGCTTAGGGTGTCCCTCAACTTACCTGAAACACATAAAAGAATTTATTAGAATAAGAGTACATAATAATTGAATAAATATTGTTTTAGTTTTTTATGTAGTAGGTATAAATGTGGAAATGTACGAGGAGTTTATTTATTTAGCCCCAGGGCGGGAAAATAGTACTTTCTGTTGCAAACTTGAATTATAATAAAACGCAATGACAAAGAGTGACATACAAAAAAAAAAAAAAAAAAAAAAAAAAAAAAAAAAAAAAAAAAAAAAAAAAAAAAAAAAAAAAAAAAAAAAAAAAAAAAAAAAAAAAAAAAAAATCAATGTCTTGTCGTTTCGTCCTTAAATTTTTCATAAATATTCAAAAGTAATAAATGCAATTTCAATGTCAACATAAAAAATACGGAACATGTGGAAATGGAAAGAATAAAAATGTTGATGATTTTTGCCGATGTTATGTCCTTGATTTTAGTTGTTTATGCGATTCCGGCTATTATGTTATAAACTAGATGGGAATCTAAAATAGATCGCGAAATTAAGGCAAATTAAAAATCCATTTCCTCCAGAATCTACAAATGAATTGTCGGGTGCGAAACCAATGCCATATGATATCTTACAACTTATGATTTTTTCAACGAATCACAACTGTGTTTTTATTAATGTCCGCCAATTAATAAAATCAATCAATCAAAAAATCATTACCAATTGATTAAAAAGGAAAAGACAGAAAATGAATGAACACCAAAGAACAATTAATTAAACGATCTGTTACACTAATTTACAATTAGTCATAAAATTACACGTGTTTTGGCCTGAAACATTATTTTATACCTTTTAACGTGTTTTGTTTATATTGTTAGAAAAAATCATAAACAAATTAATAAAAATACAGGCAAGGAATGTGAGTATGCGTAAATGAATATGTCTGTATAATATGTTGATTTAAGTTCTGTCATTCATATTTTTTCGTTTTTGTCCAGATTTTATTGATTAATTATGATTGATTACCGTCTTCAAATATTGTCTGTTTCATACCCTCTAGAAATCTATCTAATTTATCTAATTTTCCCTTATTGATTTTTTCGACTCCGTAAATATCATAATGCACTTCTCACTTGTATCGAGATCCGATTCAATTTGCCTTGTTGGTGACAGACGAAGCTGACATTTTAATTTAGATGTTTCTTGTTAATATGTGTGGAATGATTTTTTTAATTTAAAAATAAAATTTCTCTATATTGGATTTATTTCAATTTTTTAACTCAATTTTAACTTAATTTTTTTTATTTAGAAATATTGTAACTATAGTGTGTAAAATTTTGTGTTGTAAAATTAAACCGGCTTATATAAGTGTTTTATACGAATAGAACAAAAAAAAAATAATAGAAGATTTAATAATGACTTTTCTCTAAAATATGTATGATTATTTTTAATTCTTCCAGTTAAAAGTCTCCAAGAGAAATACATTCTACAGTTTCTACATTTTCATCCCTAACTATTAAAACTACTAAGATTTAAACTCGACTGTTTTGATATCAAAGAAATTAAATATATATTAGCAAAAAGGGCAAAATGTCATTTGTCATTCATTCGAGTTCCTGAACAAAATTCCATTCAAGTCGAATGAATTATGAATGTATTCCTTATCGTTTGAAATGTTATCAGTCGCGTGAATATCGTGTTGAATACGTCCTGCGTATAAATCGCAAACGTTTATGTAGTTTTCAGTCGTGTCTATTAATACAAAATGATAGATCGTTTATTGGTGTGTTTTTTTTTCTAATTGTTTTAATCTGTTATTGGTTAGAGTCAGGCAAAACAGAATAGATTAAATCATTTCTTATTGAATCTATTCTATTCTAAATTCCAGTGTACGTATAGTTTTTCAATGTATTTAATCAAAGACTTCAAGCGCCTGTATGCTGCTCAGTTTACTGCAGTTTGCTAACGTCCTTGACGAATGTGGGTGTTGGTACGCATGCTACAAAGACTACTCGTCACTCTCGCGTAAGAAAAAAACTTGTTCTTACTTATTTCAAGCGTAGTGTAAGCTTACCTAAAGAGAAAATATTGTGGAACACTTGTGTTTTAAATGTTAGAAAAAACATTATTTTATACGTTTCGTCATTAAATAACTGAATAAAAAACAAGAAAATAATTACAATTAAAAAGTTTTACAAAACTATATGAAAATAATATCGTGTGCATAAACATTTACGATAAAAAGTAAAAGTTTGGAGAAAATGCTTAAAAAACGTAATTCTGCGAATGTGAATGAGGGTTTGCGACACGAGAGGAAGTCTAGAAGTATAAGTAGAAAAAATTAAATGTTTTTAGCCTCTCGTCATTAATAATTTATTTTTATTTACCAGCAACTAATAATTTAAAGTAATATGCGTTTGACCGGTGATGTATACATCAAGGACGCACTATCCATGAATAAAAAACCCAAGTACTATAATTTTCATCGAATGTGATGTAATTCTTAGTTGTCATTACATAAGATAATGATCTAGGTAGGCATGAACGTTCCGATTTTATTTGAAAGAAAAATAATCACCGCTATACAAATTATTTCGAATTAAAAAGTATATTTTTTAGTATAAAAACGAATAAACTTTTATACGCTTTTATATTCATCAATTTACGTATACAAACCAGAAAAAAAACTATTTATTTTAATACGTTTGTTTGTCTCTTCAATTTTATGATATGCTTTTCACCGCACTACTTTACCATTTTTCATTATATTTATATTTACTTATCAAAAGGCGTAACTTTAAATTAATAAAACGTTGAAATAAAAAAAAAAAAATTGTTCTAATTTTTAGTAAAACAGTTAAAAAAAAAAGCAATTAAAATTATTCATTGGCACTCGATAAAAATAAATAACGAAGGAGAAATGACAATAATATATATATAAATAAGTGAATGACTAGCAATTACAATAGTTGGTTGAAAATAAATTTAAACAAATGAATGAAACAAAAATCCTTGCGTAATATAAATAAGAAAACCTTTTTTCATTACTTAAGAAAAAATGTCCTTTCTGCGACAATCGAAGAAAGTGGAAAAGTTAAAGAATAATAAACACTACAAATGAAAATTCTAAAGTATAAAAAAAAAAAATGCAATAACAAATTTGACCATTTCATTTCTTCGAGGTTCGAGGCGAGCGACTTTCCCAAAAGAGTATAACAGAAAAACGAGGCGATGAGACGAAAGAAAGAGACAAAAGAAAAGTACAAAGACATCCGGTTCCTGCAAGACCGGTAAATAATTAGTCGAAATCTGCACAATTGGCCTTCTTGTCTAAAATCGAGAATCGAGCCTGAGCGAAAGGACTCCGCGTGCCGACCGAGGAGGGCTCGCGTCAGAACGGCGTCGTCGTCGTCGCCGCCGTGACGTCGGTTTCACTGCAATCGGGTCATCGTCGATCGCTGACCATTCTACATATGGTCATGGTACAGGGGCCTCGGTTAATAACGCTATACGCCGCTCGTGGAAAGCTTTTTCAAACTCTATATACGATGATAAAAAATAAGATGAAACAAGATATAAAAATTGTCGACGCCCTCGCCGAAACTCTACTATACATATCTGTCGCGTCTATTTTTTCTACTTCGATAGGACCGGAGTTTTATGGCGTCAAAAAGACGAGAAGACGACGATTAAATCGATCGAGAATTTCTGTAGGACAAGTGACTGGCCTGAATCGACTGGTGAGATGCCAAGACAGGTTAATTAGCTTGCCAATTCGCTCTAGCGCTTTCGCCCGCGAGACGCGTTTTGCTATATACGCGCGCCTCGCTACTCAACGGCGAAGATTCGCTTATCCGTCGTCTCCCTATCTCTCTCTCTCTTTATACTTTTCTTTACGATGCGCGCGTATATGGATTTTTTACTATTTCATTTTGAGAAAAATGGAAGAAAATTATAAACCGAACGCAACAAATTTAGAACGCGACGAGACTCCATCACCCATCCAGTTACCGAACACGGCCGACGACGCTTCACTTCAAGATTGAAGTGAACGCACCGAAGTGGTAGAGGCAAGGCGACCGATCGACGGCCTTGCCGAGTAGGTAGGGGAACGCCGTCGTCAGATAATAATGCAGATACTGTGTCGGTCTCGAGTTTTAGAATGAGTTACATTTTAATATTACGAAATTTCGATACCTGTTACATTATTACCGGCAAAACGCAAAAAGCGTAAACATACGCGTACGATATCGCGTAAGCGCAAAAGTGGCACATGTTCATTATCGACTGCAATTACCGTATCCACTATCGTAATTCTGCGCTTGTGATGTTGTCTACCATGGTGAGAACATTTTTTTTTTAATTCATCTTGTTACGCGCTATTTTGAAATTATTATTTTAATTATTATTTGAAGTATATAGGCTTATTTATTTATACTTATTGGATGTTTCATAATTTTTGGAGTGTGTACATATATATATACATAATTAACACATGAACGATATAATTATTCAATATATATATAAACATTTTCCGCAGTAAAAGAATGCGTGTCGTTAAAAGAAACGTAAAGATTATATATATATATATATTGTTTTACTGCGGTAATTTATTATTGAAAATACGGGATTTCATTTGTCTCGTGTTTTTTTCTCTCCAAGTATAGTAATTTTGTCGTAATGCTATATCGAATATTACGCTGTCTTCTAGAGTATGACTTTGCGCACTGTTTGCTCTCGCACAATGCTATTGACATTGTTTGGCATCGATTGCTAAGCGATTCGTGAAATTGGTTTTTCTAATTACACTCAGGAATTCGACTATCGTTATCGAATAATTATCGTATTACTTGATCTCATTTTAAGGCCTTCTGTTGCATTCTTTTACCTCGATGAATGCAATTAAAAATTCGCTTACATGTAAGACTTATTACTACAAGTAATATTAATTAACAATCTGGTGAATGTTTGTTTTATTTTGAAATCCAATAACACGAATTTTTTTTAAATAAAATGACTGTCACGTCGATTAAGCAATTATCTCGAAATTGTCATTTTCGTCGTGAATACCGTGCCCTCTTGCGATATTGAACGTTGCATACGACACTTGTGCGAGATGCAGGTGAACTTGCTAAACCCCCACATTTTGTGATCGAAAGCGATGGGGAACTGCATTAATTCCCAACAGGTGCAGCAACCGATGTATGGTTGTCTGTGTTGAGGCTACATTTAACTACTCGGACCCGCTCAAGCGAAAATTGTGGATTAAAACTTATTCGAAATATATTGTGGTATCTTACATTATCAAAGGTGACGCTAGAAAATACGCGTTAAAAATTCGTATTTTCTAACATTTTTTTTTGTAAAAAAAAATATCAATTTTACAAGTTCTAAAAACATCAAGAAAATATTCAGTAGTAGACAAGTAAATTATTGCTGACAATAGATGCTACTTGTAATAATAAAGTTCCCAATAATTAATTGTTACTTTACCCAAGAGCTCTTATCGAACTGCGTATCTATAAGAATACAATACGAGTGCAATAAACGTCCGAATATATCACTACCAGTGCCACTATATGCAAATCTCATCAACTTTCTGCTAGTTGTGCGTTTTCGTAAAAAAATATCTGTGCAAATGATTTTATCTTTTTCGCGATTGGCATCTCACTCACTATAAAAACAATAGAATCTTGCGTAGGTTTATAACACTGTAAAGCGATAATACAATTGAACGTAAAAGCATACATACTTAAATAGAACGATATCTTGAATAAGAGTATATTTTAGTATAGGAAATACTCAAAATTGTATAATAGCAATTCCTAATGTACGATCCTTGTATTTTATTTAAAAATCGCTTAACAATAGAACAAAATTACCTGAATAATGTGATTAACTGATGATTCAATTATGTTGCCCAATCGTAAGTTAAATGTTGCTTTTTAATACGTTTCAATTATCATTTTAGATTATTATATTTACATTTAAATATGTATAATAATCAAGAATAGAAACATCTACGATAATAAGAATCCATTCAAACATTGAAAAACATGTTCAGCGAGCACTTGAGTTCCACTATACAATAGACCGAGATCTATTCCTATATTCATTAATATGAATTGATCACTGTCACTTTATTTCTTGAAAATGCAAAATGCATTCAATAAGATTGTCATCAATCTGAACAACTTCGTAACATTCCTTTCAATGCTTGTCTGATTCTATAAAGCATATTTCAGTAATCTGTCATTATGTCTGATTCTTTTGGCTAGTCAGATATTCGGTTCCATTAAGAATTGAGATTTGGTACGTTTTAGAGGCTAAAATTGAATGTCACCTGCGATTAAATTGATCTTACTTCGTTACGTAATTGGAGCCTTGTCTACATGCTTCAAGTTGCCTTACAACTCTGGCCTAATGAAACCTTGGCAACAACTAGGGATTTCTATGTTTTCGAAAATCTAAATAACCGAAGTGTGCACACAATTCAATCACTTCAAACGAAGATCTGAAACTCTGTTCAGGGTCACTTGACAGTATTACTGAAATCGAATGTAGCTATAGGAGGTCGCCTAAATTTAATTTATATACATTCTTACTTTCAGTACAAAAATAGACAAAGAATCTCTAATGATCTCGAAGTAATCTACCATTTGATTCGCATGGCATAGTTGAAAAATATCAACATTTGCAGCCAGACGACAAGTTGGCAACAATGCAAAATTGGTATGTCTTCAAAAATGCGAGTAATTGACGGATACCCGAGAATAATGTACGAGAGCGAGTGAACTTGAAATTCCTTTCGGCATCACCTGTGATTAAATCAACGTCACAGAATTAATTTGGTAAATTGACCAATTTCCAGGTTTCTCCTTATGAGATTCAATTTCAATGCTCGAATCTATCGATTAAATTGTTTTCAATTGACAATAATAGACTTGGAAATTGTTTCGCAACTTTATCAAGTCTTGCCTATTGCAGACAATTAAGAATCTTTAACAAGACGTTATATCAACGATGATTACGAATGGGTACGTCTTTAACGATGCAAGCGATTCCCGTGAGGTTTAGTATTATACAATAAATCGGCGTTACTTCGTTATAGGAAATTTAAAAGCTCGTATACTAGCAAGGTCAGTGCAAATCTGATGAACCGAAAGAACATTCCTTTCAGCACCAGACTTTCCTTATAAAGAACGTCTATTTAAACGTGCTTATCTTTTCCAACGATTAGAATCTCCTCATCCATAAACAACGGCAGAATGCAGAATAGTTGCGCCCGGCAAACCGGTAAAAACGTCAAGAGTAAGGACGTTCCGTGCACGATAACATCGAAAAATTATAGCCAAAGGTGCACCATTCAATTCGGAATGTCAGGATTTTACGCTCTGCTCGGTGATGGATTCCAACCAATAAGGACGGTAACTGCCTACGAGGATTTTCACCGAGGCAGAAGACACCTCGAGGGCCGATTGAACGTTTCGTTGGCTCAGCAGCATTAATGACATTGTAAGGTACATTGTCTCCGGGGTTGCGACTCGGCGATCGGCCGTCGCTGACTGGCTGCCTGTAACAAACCGACTCCGGTTCTGGCTGTATGGCTGGCTGGATGGTTGGATCGTTGGTTTGTTGGTTGGTTTCTAAGAGATATGCGTTGGCAAATATAACAACCACGCATTGCACGCTCTCTCATGCTCGACTTGGCCGACCTTCACCCGGCCAAGCACTATTATGCTCGACGCCTGATTATGCTCGTTACACTGGTCGGTACTCGCTTGTAATTTACGGTTAACCGAACGGAAACCGAAGGGGACCGCGCTCAGCAAACGTTCGTTCGTTGGATCGTTCGTTGTAACGAGGTCGTCGCGGAGTGAACGCTTATTATAACTCATACCGAACGAACAAATGAACAAACGACCGTCGCAACTTCTAGAACAACGAGCAATATCTCTCTCAGTCACTCTCGAAAGCGCAGTCGAGAAGCAGAAGGAAACGCAGGCTGCCTCTTCTAAGTACGCCTTTTTCCGAGGCCGTCGTGACGATGACTATGGGAAACAACGCTGACAAACTCGGATTTTAAGAGATGATCCTTTCGAATGATAAAGTATAACACCAATTATTTCATCAAGCGTATATGTATCAAAGTTTGTGCGTGAGAAGATCCTAACTATAATAGAGCCCCAAAGCATTCACCGGGCCGGTTAACGTCGGATGATGCGTTTTGCTCATTGACGATGCAGCGGCGACAAATTCTTAGATCTGATTTTAACATCGCTTCCACGACGTGCCTCGTAATAGCGCAGTATGAAGATTTTCTACAATAGCTCGGCAAGCTCACGAAGCTACTCCACTCAGTTATGGAAACATAGACGCAAACTCCAGGAAACTCGTGACGACTAACTTGCCGACACTCAATAAAACATTTTGTTAAGCTTGTTTCACTACTATATAATAGATAAACAATCCAGATCAAATTTCTTAAACAAACGACTTGGCAGCGGAATAACATGTTTCTCATATAAATCACGAGTAATTTTATTAACGCAACGAATATTTTCGTGGCGGCAACATAAATTTTTCCGAGCCATTCGTTACGTGCTGAGAAAATAAAGCTGGATTAATTCGCTTTATACACTGCGTTGCGATCTGCATCTTTACGACTCTCTCCATTTATAGTAACAAAGTTAACCATCTGATTAAATATACCGAGGCTACCATGCGGTTTGACGTATATCTACCATATTCTATACTTCGGGGCGTACACCTTTGTATGAATTTCAAATACGGAATATATAATACGCAATATAAATAAGCATCATCAATTTTCCAGTCGTTCTCCGTCGCAGCACTTACTGATTTTCTATAGACACAGTGACGCGATCTTTTTACGGTTCCAATCATATCTTTTCTTGATATACTCATTTTGATGGATTGTAACAATAAGACAATCATGATGCGTCGTCGAATTAAAAGGCTGACGAAACACGACGCATCAAACGTAGCGAACTTATCAGATCTCAGACAGCGACCTTCTCGCGAGCCATGAAAGCCGTCTCAACTCTAGCTACAAAAACACCAGACAATTTCTCATTGACTATAATCAACAATTATTCAGTATCGAATCGCGTCTCTCCGATGGGATACGTGACGAAACGCCAGGTTTTATTTTTCCTTCGTTTTCATGAGGAGATGACGGAACGACCTTCCGGATATACGCGCAGAACGCCCACGTTTCAAGTGAAAGGTTGAATGTAATTGTCAGTGGAGCAGAAAGCAGAATAATAATCTTTTGCAACACTACTCGGTATATTCGAAGAACGTAAAATTGCAATTGAATAACCGGTGATTATTTTTAAATTCGCTTGCTCTTTAATGCAATGGCGTTATAAATCCTTGTTGTGTTGCACTTCTCGTCCGACGAGCGATGCTTCTGTTCACGGTGGATCTTATTAGTTATATCGGCTTGATAAAACGTGTGGATTATGTAATTAATTGTCCCATAACATTGTCTTGATACAAATGGATCATTATAATAAAATTCAATTTATTAAAACTTCCTAAGCCTTTTCGATATTGACATTTTTATTTGCAGAATGCCATTATTTAATGCATTAATTTACAGGTTTACGTCTGAATTTATATATGCATAAGTAAATACGTATAAATTCATACGTATATGTATGAGTATATGTTTTTATGTATGAGCATTATACGGATATTTAGATAATAACCGTGGCGACATAAATGATTGATCACAATTCATCTCAATTAAATCGAGATAAAAATCTGAACTGCCATCCCACAATGTAGACCTATTATGATATATACAACTGAATTGACCCATTTCTCCGAAATGTTAAGGTCGCCTTGGAAACAATTAATTATTCGTAATCCTCAATAAAATTGAAGTTATTTGCATTTATCGTACTTCCATTGGAGACAAACATTTCAAAGCCATAAAGGGAGTGCAATAAGGCAACAAAAATATATTACAAAACGGAGCAAATCGATTAATAATAAGCTTGAAAGATTTTTCAAGTACGAATGGTTTACGAGTTATCGAACTTTATGATTTCGGCATTTTTGAATTGAACATTTTCCTGGACGAGTGTTATGATTATTGTGGGCCGTGACGCTTTACAAATTAATAATTGCAAATTAATTCGTCTTCTCTTATCGCGATTAGTGTCATTCAAAATCACAATTTTAAATGGCGGAAAAGACGCCGATTATTAAAAATCTTCGATATATTATGCACAATTCGTTTGTCGCTTCAGCGTCTTAATCTGAGGATCACGAATCGATCCACTTTGTATGTTCAAGATCGAAGCCGCGATAAAGTCGGGACTCACTTCATATATCATTGGCCATTCTTTCGATATAAAGGAAAAAGGAGAAGAAAAAAGAAGAATTATGAATCGAGAGATTTAAATGAGAAGCAGCCGTGAAACAAACGGAAACGTCAAGTACGAATTTTCGAGGTCGCGGATGACTCTGAGAAATCGAACGGGAAATGTCAAGTGACGATTCCGTCCCCCTCTCTCTGTCCCCCGCAATAATGCGAAGATCCGAGAAAGAACCATTGATCGAGAGGAGGCTCTTTTGAGGTTTTACGCTTCCGAGGATGCCTGATGAGAGCATACGTAGAGTCGGGCTAGTGTCAATACGCATAAACACCGAGTTTTGCGTGTTTGCATAAAAAGGTAGCGTCACATAAAAAGCGAGACCCTGGAAATTGTACGTTTCAGGCATCAAACGATCCTTCGTCTTTGCTGACCCTGCCGTGGTTAATAATGCAATTGTTTTCGACGCCTATAATGTGCGTCTTATTCAAATCGATACTTGACACTGGGGATTCGAGATTTCATCATAATTTCGTCTTGAGCCACTTGAAATCTATTTATTCAGCGTCCGTTAAAGATCTGTAGGTTGTTTGAGATGTTCGCCATATTTTTTACATTATTATAAAAGGATAAGTGATGTACGCGCGATAATTTAAATGTCTATCATTGACAAGTTCTTCGGAGAACTTTCTGAACACTCCACCACGCAGACGTGAAGATGCTATAAAAACAAAAGCATTGAATACCAGTATTACCGGGAATTCGCACTTTGCTGAAGGTTCGGCATTTTCTATTTTGACAATTTCAATTGATATTTATCTACTTCAGACTGTAAGTCAGTTGATAGCGGTGTATCAATTTCGTCATTCATACTTACATTTCACACAATACGTATTTTTAACGTTCTACATATATAGAAAAAACCAACAGAAGAAGAACCACCTTGAGAGCTGCCGAGGTCTAACATTGAAGATTCTTTTGAATCAACATCAGTGAGATTAACAAATCTAATCGATGTTTTTTTAAATTCACAATTTGAAATACGGAAATTATTATGACGAATCAAATTTAAAAACATTGGATGGTAAAAATTGAAAAACACGATAGATGTACGGAGAACTAACTCGCATTTTAGATGACGTTTAAGTGTACGTTAAGTGCAACATATAACCATAATTTGGATCCCTGTACTTGGGTTTTTACCAAGGGTGAAAAAATTTTTCAACTTTAAAATGTTTTTACTCATTTTTTCAAACTTTAAAATGTCGATTCAATAATACTTCTAAACACATATAGTCGTACAAAATAATCGAAAAATAACTTAAATATCACAAAGAAGAATTAAAAATCCTTGTAAATAATTCGAGGCAAAATCACCTGTAAGAAACAATCGTTAATTATGAACGAGTAAATCGTTGTTGTAAAACAGAGTCGAGTAAATGTGTTTATATCGATACCTAGAAAAAAAAACTGCGCCTTTCATAATTGACGTACTTGACGATTTATAATCGGCTATATAACGACTTAATATCCGTTTCATTTCGTTAAAAGTGATCTTTAAAATAATTACAATCCATATAATTAACGGCTTTATTCACTCGGAGATTCTATTTATATACAAATAGTTAGAAGTTAATGAACTATTAAAAGTCGATAATCCTTCTTGTATATATCGAAACGGCCATTTTTATTATTAGTTGTAACGCTATAATCGCTCGCGAGCAGTAGGGATTTCAAAGAGTTTCCTCGACGTAAACAAGAAAGATAAATTTATTTACAAAAATTTGTCAGGCTCATTAGATACGTTATTTTCCAAGCTCGAATTGGAACGCGTAGTATTGCCGAATCCGCCCGAACGATATTTAAAAAGTCATGGCACCGAAAAACAGGCAACAATTATGAAGCGTTTTCTCGCTCTTAGCCGTAAATACGTGTCATTTCCTCGTGAGAATTGCCTTTTTCAATTTACCTAATCTACCGTCGAGCGAAATGTTCAAGGTCTCCGGTTCTACGAGTTCACGGTTTAAATGAGGTTCGTTGAACTTTTTACCGGGAACTCGAGCCGCGAGGGTACGGCCAACCGGCGTATATACAACGAAGTGAAATGCATTTGCGCCTTTTTCGCTTGCTTTGAATAATGCTGCTGCTTCTGTCCGTACCAAAACACAAAAACGAAGGTATTTAAAAAAAAAAACAGACCAAACAAAAAGAAAAAAAAAAAAAAAATAAACAAAAAAAAAATAAAAAAGAAACAAAAAACAGTCAAGAAGAAACGCGCGCGGAGCTTCGGCTAAATCATTGCACACGGAGCGCATTTTGCTTCCCGTCAATCCTCGCGGCTTACCAAGTTAATTCACCGAGTGAAGAAGCGTCGGCGGCGGCGTCGCCGCTTGATTGCGATTTATATATATGGATATATACGTTGTGATGCGCGTATGCGCGCGTGTGCAATTATGGACGCCCTTAACAATTATTTATTATTTTATTTGAAATTACGATCGCGCGTAACGTTTATTGCGTTAACAGGCGCGAGCTTTAAATCCCATTTCGTTCTCGCGACATCCTTTGATGTCATTTTTCAATTAGATATATACTTCATTGATTTAAATGAGGAATTTTTTGCTTAGTGCCCATGCACTGCCGCTTAGTGCAGCATGCATGTCCTTCATATATATACATACCCGTGGTATTTCAGAGTAAGAGGATGAAACTTTTATTGACTTTTACAAGTTTTCAAGTCAAATAATTTCTTGATCGTTATTGAACAAATATATACGTGTACATAAAACGTTGGTTAACAAATTGGAAACACCCGATATATAGGGGGGTGTTTCATGATTTCAGCATAACAATTTATTCAAAAATGTGCTTCAACAAATATCAAAGTCGCATTACACTTGTATTGTGTTGTGTTGGGTATTGTGAATTTGGACGTAAACATGATTAGTCATCGAAAAACTGATGTATTTTTTCACCGTTATGCTTTCTACATTTTCTGGAGTAAAATGTTCACTTTTTTTTTACAGTTAAATATACTTCCGTAAGATTCAAAATTCACTATTAAAATGCATGACATACATCATGAATTTAGTGAATGAATATGACATTTAGGTTTCTAGTATTTACTGAAATCACATCATTTTATAACCTACTTTTATAACATTAAATCACCATTAAATCTCATAATTCACTGCATTTAACTGCACTTCCGATAAAAATTAAATCGCTTTCATCTAATGTTTCCTTGCAAAGCATTATTATTTTATATTTATTATTTGAATTCGAAATTTTGGTACATTTTAGATTTGAATGGAAATCTTTCAAGTTAAATCATTGAGAGAAGAAGAAGAAGCTGAAGGACGTAAGAAGAAGAGCCACACGACCGTTGATGACAGCTGGTCGTCGATTCCGATTATGACAGCTGGTCGTCGATTCGAGAAAAATGGGAAAGCAGCTGCCCGGTCAATGAAGCGGCGTACAACCGAGCGAGGGTAACCGGGCGAATAAATGTAAAAGGTGCTGAACCAAATTCCTTTCAACTGCCGAAGCCCACGAAATTCTATTCTGCTACCCATTTTTCTCCTTCGCCGGCGAAGTGTCCTTATTCTTAACAGACGAATTCTGGCCAGGTTGAGAGATTTAAACACAAAAACTTCATTCTCGTTTAAAACTCCGAAACTCTTTAAATTTAAAATTCTTTCAATTTTCATTCTTCAGTTTAAAATTTCTGCTTTTTAACATTTAACATTAACAGAACAAATGTAACTCGGGTTTTTTTTTATATAATTTAAGAAACTAATTATCTGGGCATTTGACTATGCCTGTTGCTATGCGCTGACCGTGGACTAACTATAGCATAATTTTTTTTAAAATTGATTTACGCATTTTGAGCTCTTGTCATATCTTGGAATAAATTTTGCTCTTACGCTCATAAAAATTGTTAACAAATACTACAACCAAAAAAAGCAAAAAAGAAAAAAAGGAAAGAAAGAAAAAAATCAAATAATTTTTATAACAAATTAAGTACGTCTGTACAGTAAATGCTGATATGATAAAAAGTAGAAAGAAAGTAATTTATGAATTATTATTGTTTATAATAAGTTATGTTTTTTTTTTTTATTCTCTATGGAGTATTAAAAAAAAAATCTAAATTTTTGATTCCACCTTTCAAATCGTCTTTTGGATCTTCTTTTATAAAGTCCAGAAGTTCTAATATTGAAACTTTCTCCTCATTTATATATTTATTTAAAATAGAGATTTAGGAGAGTCTGGAATGAACCTAAATGGCGTTCATCTATATTTCCGCCAGTCAGAGGGCATAGATTTTTCGAAAATTCAACCGGAAAATTTAAAGTGATGTGCTTTTTCCATTTTATTGGTAAAGATGTCGCGATTCGCGTAATCAATGCACAAATTTGAATTTTATCACTCTTTTGTTATTGCTTTTGTTCGCTAGATCAATAAATAAACATACAAGTTGAGACATTGTACGGCGGAACACTCCTCAATTTCTCTTTCCGATAAATATTATCGCACAGAGACTGATTCTCCAGTTATTTATAGATAGCAGCAGACACTACGTTCATTCATCGAACTTCAGAAATACGATTTCCGCGACATCGAAACCTAAATTTAGATTCATTTCATCATAGATTTATTCGATTTTGCCATTTCTGTTTCAAGTCATAAGTTATTCTAAATTCCATTGTCAGCTTTCAAGTGCCTTTCAATGCTGGCTCAAATCAATTCAGTTCATTGTCACAATGTACAATATAATGTTTCGTTTTTTACATGATCGATTTTTTGTAAATAACAAACATGAAATAAAAAGACTACAGTCTTACGTTTCAGATATTTTTCGTTCTTAAATGAAAACATCAAATATCGATTTTCTGAATCCAAATGGATTCGTGAAATAATGTAAACATTTATTGTGCATGAAATATAGCACTTTTTAACGGGGATTTATTAACGGGAATTACAAAAAAAATCAATGGATTCAAATGACACTATAGTGACAAATCACTTCTTTGCAATTGCTCTCGGGTGATGATTGTAAAACATCTGTTAGTATTTAATTTATGAATGAATTTGTTTTTCTAATATTTCTTTGATATTTTTATTATCTTCCATCGACGAATGTACGCGATTTTTACAAGTGACACATATGATCTATATCAAGTTTCATCCGTTCTGTCAATTGGTCAGCTTGAATCATCAACGTAATAATAATAAAAAAAGGCTACATTCGTTAAAATAGAAAAATCAACCACAATTTCGTATAAAATCGTCTTTTTATACCATACGCACGAAACAAAGATAAAACGTAAAGATAGAACTGGCAATAATTGTGATTCGTATTTGGTCGCATCGGCAAGATAGAATGGCAGAAATATACCTTGCAGGTGTTTAAACGCCTAATGCGTATTCTGGAGAGGAGATTCCGGAAAGGCCGTACAGTTATACGCCAAATACATTTCGAATAAAGATGATTCATCTCTGAATCATCATATCACATTCAATAGAGATGAATACATCATTATTCCAATATGATAAACACAATAAGACGAACATCGGATGCCCGTACAAGTATGGAGGCTGGAAATTCGATTATGGATAAATCGTAAATACTTAATTTTGAATGAAAACGACTGTTCACGAGTATCCGTTTCCGGTGGCAATAATCGCTTGGAACTTATCGATATATATGTATTGAATAATAAAAATTTATGTGAATAGCTTTGAAATGTATTAACCCCTTAATTGTTTGCGAGAAATTTTATAAGAAGGACTAATTTCGATTATATTTACATACACTTATTAGACTGTAAATCATTTATTGCTCTTTTTTTATTTAATTAATTCATTAAAAATGCTTGGGAATTATAAAATCAGGGACTTTATTAAATCTCTTTAAACAATTAAAATTATTTGTCACTTAATATCTTGTGTTGTGCATGCAAGTAAAGTAAAATATGAATGAGTTCTTATAATTTTGTAATCTTCTTACTTTAAATCCTCAATTTGTTAAACAAAATCACTTGCATCTAATGCATTCCAATTAATCATACATTTATGCTATAAGAGGAACTCCTCTCTCTCTCTCTCTCTCTCTTTCACTTCTACGAATTGATAATTTCTTGGATATATGAAAATAACGTAACTTAAAAAACAATGAATAAAAGTACAATAAATATTCAACATAGTAATTGGGTTTGATGGAATGACTCGACTTAAATAAAGTACATTAACTAGTTCCTCGACTTTGAACACTTATTTATTAAAACACATAACACGCAGCGACGATAATCAGTAAAGCTTTCCACCGATGAAAGACTTATCTCGTTCCAGTCCATGGAACGTTTTAAATAAATTTATTAGAAATTCACTTGTATTAAAAAATCCGCTTTTTTTTAAGCTTGGTTGTTGATATTCAACATTCGCTGAAATGTATTTTGTAAATATCTTGTATTAATACTACAAAATCTAATTTTTTTATACCATGTAAAAAAATTAACATTTTCTTCTTTTATATTTTATGATTTTCGCAATTTTCGTATTCCTAGCTAATTTTATAACTTATACAATTATAAAAGACAGATTTTTCTACGAAACTTTAGGTGGAATTTCAAAAAACAAAATTTAAGGATTCATAATTAGTATAAATAACATATAAATAGCAATGTACAACAACGAATGAAAACAGTTCGCCGAAACTTTAGAAATCCATATTTTTCTAAAATTTTTCATCTTTCGAGATACGAATTTGTTTGAATAATCGAATACTTCAAATGAAAATAATTTAGTGCTAAAAACGGAAAAAATACAAATTTTCCAAGAGGGAATAATTATTGAATATGCAAAGAAAATTTCATGACAAAACTTTAAAACACAATAAACAATTTTCACTTATTTATAGTTGTAATATTATTTGAAAAAACGATAAAATAAATATATTTTCTTTAGTTTTATGCAACAACATACATATTCATTCACGACACACTTCTACGTATTGTAATAAAGGCGAATGCGCGCATTATAATCTCTGTGAATGAATGTTTATGTACACATATATTCGCGCTCGCACTCACACACACACGCATATCTTGAAATGCATACTAATAGCCAAAACACGATAATACAAATATCCATTGCAAAAGACATGGCGCACTTGGATCTACAAACCTCCGGGTAGTTAATAGGAATGAAAATAATCTTATCAGGGACCTTCTGGGTAACGGATCGCCTTAGAAGCCCACTGATCGAATTGTTATTTCGCTGAATTGCAAGAGTATATTATTATACTGCCAGCATTCGTTGGTGAAATTGAAAAAAAAAGTTGAAAGAAATAACAGTGAGAGAGGGTGGGAGAGAGTGAGAGAGATAGAAAACAGGGTCGCAAAACTTACCAATAGCGTAGAAAGAATAGAATAAACTTAGAAGAATGGGGAGGAAGAAAACGTGTTCGTGGGAATACTAAAGTACACATAATAACGAAACAGGAATAAGAAAACAGAAGGAAAGAAAGATAAAGAAACAAAGGCCGAAAATTGAGAGGGTCTACTACGAGGACGACCTTCGATGAAATCAGTGCAACACGAAACGTGCAAATAAATTAAAGAAGTGGAAGTTGACGGAAATAAAATAAAATGGAGTATATTTTGGAATCGATAATAAACATAAAACCGTTAATAATAGTATGTAAGTATTTGTACGTATATATTGGATTAAAGAAAGAAACAACATATTGCAAACACTGAGCAATGGGACAAGGAATCACAAAATTAAAGATAAACGAGACGACAGAGAGAGAGAGAGGAAAAAGGGAAATATACGAATTAAAGAAAGAAAACACAAGGGGCAGATTTGATACAACGGCACAAACGAAGTGCAAACCAATAAGAAAAACGAAAAACGAAAAACTAGAAATAGGGCGACAAGAAATAGGATACTGGAAAGATTGAGGAAGAAGAACATGGTGGAACGTGCGTAAAAAGCAGGAAACTGGGATGGATTATTAGGTTAATGGAACGAGGAAATGAAATAAAATGGTGTGACCCGAATGAGAAAAGTTCACAGGGAAATTAATACCGGTGAATTGAGAGATCTTGATAAAGGCGCGACTATTATAAAAGAGAGAAATTTAAAGATGATTATATAAAATAAACGCCAATAGGGTCCTTCGGGAATACTCGTTTCAACTTAATGCGATAATTGATGGGACTACATATGTACAGGTTGAAAAACTCGTAAAACACCAGAATTCAAAACTTTGGCGAGCGACTGATAACAAGTGTCGATAGCATAAGTCTGACATACATGTTTCACTTTGACATACATGTTATGGCAAAGTGAAACGGCACAAGTGTCGAATGCCGCGAATTATAAATACTCGCGGTTATTAAAGATCAGAACGACGATATCGAGAGACATGGGGAACAAACTTCAAGAAAATGTTTTACGAAAATAGATGAATCTACTAAAGATAACGAATAAAAAAATTATAAATTGCACAATACCTAATAAGCGAGGCGGAATGCAGTGACACCAACAATCGAATTCGCAGCAAGGTGAGGTCTAGATACAGTGATGAAGCATTGGTAATAATTCAGGATAAACTGAGGGGTAAAATTGAGAGGCGTGAAAGATAGTTATGGCTCTTTGGCGGGGGATAGAGACGATTGAAGAAAAAAAATGAGTTTCGAGGCAAGATCAGCGAATTCATAATGCATAGTTAATGATAGAGGTGACGAACAAAAATAAACAAATAGATAAAGATAAAGAGAAATAGAGGGGGAGGGCAGATATTGAACGTTTTTAGGTGTGTAATAACTGTGTTGTATCATGTAATAATAAAGATATGGATATCAGGTCAGATGTTTCTACGACGGCGCTTTGTACGATGAAGTTTAGATTAGAATGAAGTAAATAGACATAAGGTATCAATAAGTCAGGTGCAGTGTACATGACGTCGAAGAAAATGGATAGTCCAGTCCTTTAACGTCGCCTTACCGAGTTATGGTCGCCTATGCGACGATATAAAGAGCGAACTGTTAATCGTGGGAAAGAGGAACAGTCACGTTAATGGTTTCCATTGTCCACTGAAAATTCGAATTACGCGAATCAAAAGATCGAACATTTAGTTTTCCAGGTCAACATTCCAGTCTTATTTTTATAATCATCGACATTTAAATCTACTTCGTTCCTACTTATTTTCTAAATAGACTAAAGTGAAATAATACAAAAGTTTAAACGTTCTTTTAATTCTTTGCGTCTAGTAAGAAGCGAACTGTTAAACAACAATGAGGATATTTTTGTGTTAGATATTGTCGAATGACAACGGAACAATCAGTAACGTTCAGAATCAAATATGGCATTTTAATTGCGATTAATAAGTAATTATCATTAAACACCAGAACGTTCGTGAAATAGCACTGGAAAAATGGAACAATTAATTTTTATAAACATTTATAAAAAGTAATAGGTTCATTTGCAATTGACGGTACAATCGGGTGCAACACGAATATTGGAAAGTCAAATGTCAAACGTCAAATGTCAAACGTCAAACGTCAAACGTCAAACGTCAAATGTCAAAAGTCAAATGTCAAATGACAAACGTCAAACGATTCTGTTATTGTTATTGATATACGTATTTATTGATAAACAGATACTTTACATTTTCCTAAACTTCGATTACAGATAAATCTTAACAATTTGTTAATTACCCGGATATATCAATTGCATTGGATCCCCAAGTTTGTCTCCTTCACCACAATCATATTATAATAATATTTAAAGTTTATTCCTGATATACAATCTATAGATTAGCAAAATTAGCCTTTCTTAAATTCTCTAAAATCACTAAAATCTTTGGAATGTGGAAATCAATCAAATCTTAGCAGTGTGAATTTCTGTTATGATTCCACCAACAAAATTCGAGTGAATATATTCGTAGTGAAAGATATGTAAAATAATCAAGAGAACTCGTACATCGTGAAATTGTTATCTGTATAAGAGTAACGACGACGTTGTTAGCCTAGACCATATGTAAACGTTGAAGACGTATGTTTACGTAGCTGAACCCTCGCTACCATTTTTTTACAGTACAAATAGTGCAGTATATGTAATTCTAATTTCGTCTACGTTAACGCTGGTTCAAAAAATAGATTTTCAGATTCATATATTTTCCTGTTTTCATTCCTCCGTGTAACTAGGGGGTTGTGATAGTGATGAATGTGTTGTCAAGTTCAATAACACGTTAGTCGGCCTATATACTAAGAAACTACTTGTGAATATATATAGTTTCCTAAATTATAAATTGCACTCCTTTGATGTTGTAATTAAATGATGTGTCAGGGTTGTATTAATATGCAGTTCTCTACTGATTAAGAAAAAATGTTAAATGGTTAATCAAGAGAGAGATATATAGAAAGAGAGGGGGAGGATGGGTTATGTAAGTAACATTGGAGTTCTTTATTCTCCTCCGTTTCGAAATTCATGAAAATTTTGTAGGTTTGAAACTATATTATAGGATGATCTTTAAAAGGCCTTCTATGAAAGTGCGCCTTGGCAATTCGAGTATTCGAAAAGCTAGCACGGGCGTATCACAGGTAGAAACGGCTGTCGAGTTGAGTGACAATGCGAGCGCAAACTATCTATTCAGAGATACGGTGTCGAAGAGATAAGAAAAGATCTAGATCGATCGCGTGAAAAATAGGTGCAACAAGGCGCGTTACAAGCATAGGAAATTGATGCTGGAGATGATAGAGCAGAAAATGGAGAAATAGGAACACAAGTGCGCCATTGGTGCAGGAGTAAAATGATAAAGCGGAAAACGGGATTTCAGGAGATAAGAATAAATCGCGTCTTTCGAGATAATTATAAAATATCAAGTATTACAGTAACCACAAGAACGCAAACAATTATGCCGGGATTTAGAGCCAAAACAGATCTGCATCAAGTACGGAAGAAGGAAGAACAACGGGACAATTCAGCGGGAAATGTAGTCGCGAATGGTAAATGAGCTTCCTAGTCCCCGGCTGGCGAGAAGGATCCAGTTCTTCGGCGAATGAAAATAAAGGACGTCGAATCGAGTTTCAGGAAAGAAAGTTGCCGGTGCACTTTTGATAATTAAAAAACGATACAAATGATAATTAGATAAGACCCTCGTTAAGATTCACACCTGTTGGATGGTTTTCTCACGAATGGAATCATGGTCGATAAATGGAAACCAAACAGAATCGACCGCAAGCTCGAAAAAGTCATGTTTTCCACAAATGAGAGAAGATCAATAACTGACTGCTGAACAAAGTAGTCATTAACGGGAACGCGATTAAACTCGAGTAATGCGGTTTTCGAGAGCAAAACAGGGGCTCGGGGTAGAAATATGAAATACCTATACCTCTTCCCACCTTCTAAATCGAAGAACGATCTATAGATGATCGTCGAGTGCAGTTATAAAACGAGGCGAGCAGTGAGATAGAAAGTAACAAGTACCTCTGAAAATTGAGAACCAAGCGGACAGGAGTGCGAATAAGGCCAGGAAAAGGATGGACAAAACTGAGTCGGAAAAGAGCGTACTAATTGACAAAGAAGGCGAGAGAGATAAGAAAGGATCTAGATCGCGGAGGAGTGAGGCGTGAGTGGAGTTACAGGATAGAAAGTTGATGTTACAGATAGCGCAGAACATTAAGCAATAGAAGGATGAAGGCGAAGAGGAACAAGAAGAGTACTCGATGGACGATAAAGACTAATTGCAATCTCATCTCGGCGAAAACGTCTGTGGCAAGTGCAAAGGAAGAAGAGGAGGAGGAGGAGGAAAAGGAAAGGATAGCTAAACTCGCCGGACGCATAGAAGCGAGAAGGAAAGAGAGGCGAAAAGAAAGAGTGGCTACAGAGAAAGAATGAACGAAAGAACGAAAGAAAGAAAGAAAGAAAGGGAAAAGAGACGGGAAGAGAGAACTGTAACGTACCGTGCGAAAGGCTGTTCCTCGACCTCGTAGAGTTCTTCAAGAGTCTGCTTGGAAAAGAGTCTTTCGAGTCTTTCCGTCGTGGGAGCAAGATGCCCCGGGATGCTGGTAGTCTCGAAGAGGCTTTCGCCCGTCATGTTTGACAGTTCTTCCTTATGACACAAGTGAATCAAGTATAATCCCACAAAAGGCGGAGATATCGGTTGCTTCCCTCACTTTTTCGCACATCCACGCGACCGACCGACGGTCAGCTCGAGGCTGCGAGTTCGCAGACACTTAGAACGTATCGATATATACGGGCACGTATATACATGAATCTCGACTCGAATGCGTAACGTCCGCCGTTAGTGCGGAGCCGACTAGGGGAACCCCGGAAAACGGAGCGACGCGCCGTTGCTCCAAAAAAGTGCGCCAGTCGCGTCAGGCTGCATTCTGCATCTCGCTCATACTTGATTACTCACTCGCACGATTGTTTGTTTTCGATCGTGCCTTCGCGGTAATCTCGAATCAGAATCACGGCTGTATAACGACGGCGATAACTTTAACAAGGAATATAAAGAAATAACGGTAAACGATGCTTTTCGTATCCGGCACTTGAAATCACTAAAGTCACTTAGGTTCCCTCTTTTGCTATTATACTTTTTCATTAACTCTCGACCCTTTCTGGAGCGACGAGCGTGCAGTAGCACACGCTTCCGAAGAATCGTCAAGACTGAGGCTCTGTTCCGTAACTATACTAAAGGAGGGGACGAGCGACGACCCCTACTTCCCATGTTTCACAGCAACACACTCTATGCTTTCTCGTCGACATCGGTCATCATCGGCCATCATCGGTCCTCCTCGGCACAAAACTGCACGTTCGGCTCGTGTATATATATATACACATATATTTGTATATATATATATACATAAACACGTTTCTACATGCGTATATGAATATATGTATATATACCCACAGTAGTTCTGCGATACCGGGGGCCTTCTCAGATGTTAGTTCTAATGGTTTGGAAGACCCCTGATGCGTCTCGTGATATTCGAACTTTCGGTTGATAGCGGCACACCCAATTTTTTTGCTATCAAATGCATCGTGCATATGGGGGTGCATGACGCGTTTCAACGACATATGGGGTGCATTATCGCCCCTTGTCGGAGCCTCGATTCCAACTGCGATTCTTTGTACTGACCTGGACAAGGAGAATTTTTCTGTAAACTTTTAATTCTTTGCGGTCTATGGAAATTTAAAATGATTAAATATTAATTTTCAGCAATCTTTATAACCAAACAAAAATGACAGTGGTTGGCGGCATGAAAACTAAGTAATATGTAATTTGTCAGTGCTTCGAACATGACAGAAAAGTATCATTTTCGACTATTTCTTTCCCTTTAAATCTTGTTCACTTTGTGTCACGTTCAAAATTCTACTAGGGTATTAATTGATATCTATATAAATATCATTATTCTCTCTAATAAATTCCTTGAAATGAAAGTTAAGTTCTCTTATAAGACAGTGGATGTTTACCTTGAAGCGATTGAAAAATTCATTCATATAAAAGAATGAGTCAATTTTCAGTTTCAAAAAAAAAAGTAAAATCACTGATTTTTAAAGTAGTAAATAGAAGAAAATGTTGACATATGTAGCTGGGGTCGGAAGAAAGAAACACAAAACAGATCTGTTTACAATCCGACGTAACCAGCAGAGTTATATTATCCTTTGTTTTACTGTTCAAGAAAAAAATGAATTTCCTTTGCTAGATTAGGGAAACAGCTATACACATGTTTATGGTACTCGTGGCTTTTTTTCGTAAATATTGATTTTAAACGAACCGCATTAGTTATACATAGGAAAAATCATATCCAATATGACCTTGTCTGTCACGCACAAAGAAAAGAGATTAACCTTTTATTTGTAGAGGTCTCAAGACATTGGAAACTTTAAAATATTCTATACTCAAAGATTCAGGCTTTACTTGCCGAAAAGGTTTGCCTAAAAAAAACATTATGCCATAAATTCACATGCCAGTAGCATGTGTTTTAATATACTATACATATAATTACAGTATTTGTTGATTGTCGACAATACCTGCAGCCAGTTCAGGTATTATTAGGTAAGTTCTGTTTAAAATTAGTATAATTACTTATGGATTAACTGAGTACCGTGAAAATGTACTGTAAATCTATGCTTGATGACATTGCAGATTTTCATAAACGTATAAATCATTCAAATAAATATATTAAATTTTCTCAACTGATGTTTTAATATCGGTCAGTAAAAAATTAATTATAGTGGTAACACAGCACACGAATCATCCGCTTGACATACATCTGTAAATGTAAACATAACGTCAGAGTATTTACAAGAGGATTGATAAAATACTAACAATTGTTTTTGGAAAGGAAAAAGAGTAAACGTAAAAATCTACAAGTTGTTGCCGCATGAAAACTCTAAGATAAAACTTGAAGAGTGTACACGGAACGTGACATCTGTCATTTCGTAAGCTTGCTTTTTAAGATGTAATATAAGTCTTTATAGGAAAAATGGGTAAAAAAAAGTAAAACTTTGAAAAAACAGCATGTTGTATTAGTGACTATACCTTGGTAGAAAATTTAACGTGGCCTTTACTTGGCCACGGATCCTGAAGCCTGGCCCTCGCAAGGCCATGTTAATTTTTTTACCAGGGATAGTTTCCCGCAAAGAAACATTTTCGAATCTATATTTTTAAATTATATTGCACGTTATTAATGAAAAGTTATTGAGACAATCGAAATGTGTCACTTTGACAAGTTATAAACCCTGACGGGTGCGATAAGCTACCGCAAGAACATTTTATGAATGAAAAAGGTAATAAAATCTATAACAGGGTCGAATTTACAAGTTGGATTCCCTGCGGTTTACTGCCAGGTAATTACCTAAATTGTTATCCCTTGTGACAATATCTGTTGGTAAACAATTCAATGAGTTTTCATAATATTTGATATTGTTTTTAAATTTTCTCACGATATTTCAATAATGGGCACAAAATTGCATTTTTTCATATAATACAACATGCCAAACTTGAAAAATAAAATCACTGAAAACATTTTTTTTTTTATTGATAATTCTATTGCCTCAACGAGGACGCCTCGAATATAATTTTTCTACAGAAGATGGACGATCTTAACAAAAATTGATTTATTAATTATAAATAATTAATGTTGTCTGGTTTGTAATTTTTATCCATTACGAGCAAACATAATTATTCTTGGAGGTCTGCATGAATGTAATTTAACAAAAAAATATAACATAAGTTTATTAAAATTTATGAGCCACTAGCGAAATAAATATTGTATGTGTCCTTATTTTTAACTTTATAATATGTTAGATTCGATGCACCTGTTCGTAATGGGCCTCCTAAAGAGTTAATCGAGTTGTACTTTGTAACAATACTTTATAGACCCACTCTGGTCACCGTAATTCAATATATAATCTACCTCCTGATCGGATGAAGGGTGCAGTTGACCCTAACCGTTTTTACTTCAGGCAGATCGGCCAAGCTGATATTAAACGCTATCTGGATTCTGTGAAGTCCAATGCAAGCGGTGTCGATGGCCTTGCTCTTATATATAATATGTATTATAGGCTCTCATTCCCGTTCATTTAGTGCTCTTCTTCATTTATTCGCGGAAATAAACTGGTAACGTTTATTACCGAGAAAATTTGCATAAGGTCAAAAGGTTTCCCTGCAAAATTTATTGAGCGACATACGCCAATAAATAAACGTACTTGAATTAACAACTGGAAGAGAACATACTGAGGATAAACATCATGCGCTGTTAACTATTTGACGTGGTAAAAGCTAGAAAAATATCGATGTAAATAGTTCTGCTACTACTTAAATACATGCATATCTTTTCCGAGCAATCCAGCAAAATAGGTCGAAATTTAGTTCTATTCGACTTACGAATAGATCGTAATATGCATAAGACACACGATCTGTTTTACGTCGAATCGACTTCTTTTGGAAGTAAGTGCTGACAAAAAATACGGTAATTATGAATTCGAAATTACTGTCTAAATGTGTCGAAGTACTTGAAGACATTTTTGTCTTTTAAGTCCCGCATGGAAAATATATGTTGAAATGTACGAATATGAGCAAAGTATATGTCATACAGAACCGCAAGTAATCGTAATACATGTATCACATAATTTTGAAATGTCATTTTTGGTCGAATTTATATACATATATAATTATATGTATATAAATGCCGCATATATGTAAATTTGTAAGCGGAAAATTCGCGGATTGTCTTCAATCATAGCTTTGGACGCATGAAACTGCGCATTTAACAAAAAATCATGTTGTTAGGATGTTTTGTTCATGAGATAATTGGAATAAAGTGAATGAAAAAAGTTATACAAAAGTCGAAAACGGGCGGAAAACAGTAATTTGCTATGTGTGAAGCACTTGGTACATATATATTCCAAAATCTAATCAGTTCTTTCTGTAGGGCTGGTATACCGAAAATGAGGTTCAAGAAGTTATTGTCCCATGAGAAAAGGCCTCAAATACATTTTTACTTACAAAACATAGTAGTCCTAAGTTATAATATATTGTTTATGTTTTTACTTAAATAAGTTAATTTGATGGTGACTCTGGTCAGAATTCCTTTTTTTGCTGCTAGATTATATAAAAGTTTTAATGTTTGCGGGAGCTGCCTACCCCATTTCGGAAATATCTGCAAATGTTTTAAAATGGGGTTATATTAAAATTATAATTATAGACTAAAAATAAATATCGAAATTAAACGCGAGAAAAATTTATATTATCAAATTAAATTCCCCCACCTCTCTCCCTTTCAACACCCTTGCATGTCAAAAAACACTGTGTAAAGTTATATTAATTTTATTTGAAATAGTTTTGCTGCTATTTCTATACAGTACAACAATAGTAAAGGCCCCAAAAAGAAATATTTTTACATCAGCATTACTTTTATTCTTTCTTTTAAGAATTTCTTTATTAATTTACATTCACATTTTTGAAACTAGCAAATTTTATCGTGCCTTGCAAAAAAGTATATGAAATCTATGATCGTATAAATTCAATTTTATTTATTCAATATAAATTACATTATGGATTTTAAACTACTGTAATGTTTTTCACCTATTTTTAGATTTAATTTCATCGTAAACCATCATACTATTTAATACGATAAATATAATAGAAATTTCTGATTTCTATCAGTCAAAAAATATATATAAATGCGCGATATGCATATGTATATGTATACATATAGTAATAACTTATAGATTTCTGCATATAAATCTATTATAGACCGAAACGACGTATGCAGTCTATCATTTAGATGCATATATATTTTCACTTAACGACTGGTTTAGAATACTTTAAAACTCATTGAAAGTTTCATTTTTTAAGAAGATAATAACGATGTAAGGTAAAGAAAATATTCTTGATGTGTTTTGTATTGGAAAGAATACATGGACAATGAAAAGGATACATACCTCGACAACGGTTCCCTACTGCAATTCCCATGGGATTTATGCCAATTTATCACGGGACATTATGTGTTACGTTTACATATGGACAGGGACCGTAGTAAGCTGACACAATTCCCATAGCAACCAACGCGGATTTGTCGTAGTGCAAACTCATGCATCTAACGCGATTAAAACTGCTAAAGATGTACAGTGTTGTCAAAATTATTTTTGCACTATACTAGGTTCGGAGTGATTTTTAGAATTTTTGCTTGATTCGTAGCACTTTTTTAAATCTGAAATTTCTTATAAGTACTTCTCTATATTTGGGGTACCATTGTAAAATTGTGATGATAAAATCGAACCTTCTGTCATTCGCTTAAAAGATGTTCTAAATATGCTCGATCGGTAAGATAGTATTCTACCATGAAAAAGTGTTCTTAAAATTAAAATTATTTACATTTTTTTACAAAATTCCATTACTTTTACCACCTCCATTTTTTAAAATAAACAAAAAAAAAAAAAAAAAAAAATTAAAAAAAATTCCTAAAATCAGAAAAAAATGCATGAAATGAAAAAATTACCTATCATCATCAATTAAAGGACTTAATTTAAGTGTTTAAGGTTTCAGTGTGCGTTGGATTAGAGGTTCAAATTTTAGGGGATCTATAGTATAATATATATGAAAAAAAAATTATGTCGTGTTACTAGCATTGCAATTTTACAATGAATTACGAATATTATTTTCCTGTGAGTATAAGGTGGCAACTTTCTTTACCTGATGAAAAGCTGCTGATTGATCAAAAGTTTCCACCTTTGATACGTAATGTACTATTTATATTACGTTGGCTTATGGATGTATTATTATTATTTATTATTTTATCAGTTACCGATAATATTAAAGGAGAATTTAATTCTTCTTTTCTGTGGGTACAAATGACTAAATCTCGTTTATTAAATTGCAGCCACACTGATGAACTATTAAAATTTATTACATTAAATTTATTATTTGAAAATTAAACTCTGGACGAAATAGAAAATTCTTTTCTTTGTATTTTTTGTTTCACGCAGCTTTCGGTACGCAGCTTATCGCCCGACAGCGTTGCCGCTTGTTCCAGTGCCCATTCTCATGGCGATCCTTGCCGTTAAAAGAATTAAAATTCATAATACATTAAAATACAATAGTTTTTTCTTGAATAACATATTGATTTCATAACACATTATCTAATTTATCTGAAGAAAATGGCAAAGCTAGTAATGAAAATGTCACTGTCGGAGAGCCTGAGTTTACCAATTACTTTAAAAGATTGAACTTTTAAGACATTTATCTCGAATTTGATATGGCCTTAGCCTTCTAACAGTTTAGCTGTGGGTAGATAAAACGTTAATGAAGACATATTGAAAACTTCAGAGATCTCTGTGGACATTTTGTTTGTGAAGGAACTGCAAAATGGGGCTGTCAAAGAGTTTAATAGGCAATATTGTTATTTCTAAACACAGAAAGTTTAAATTAAAAATAATCCCTATAGTAGAAAATATGGCCACTTTATGGACATTTTTTTTTACTCCATTACTTTTAACATATATGCCAGAAAAATTGGGCAGAAAGTGCATTGTGATTTTCTATTAGAGATAGAGTGAAACATATGTTTATGAATTCAGAACATATTTTGCCATAATCATAATCAATATATCACCTGGGACAAAATAATTAATATTTAATAATCTAGAATTTTGTTTCCTACGTATATATAATTGAAAATTAAATAAACAATAAAAAAGAAAGTCATCACTGCGATGTTACAAAATGAATAAGTATTTTGATATATCATTAAATCATTCTTCTTTTAAGAATAAAATAATAGATCCGGTAGAACTTATCATTTTCGACACAAGGTCACACAAAACGAGATTTCACTGATGCAGGAAAATGATTCCGTACAGTACCAACTAGGGGTCCTCGACTCTAACTTTATTTTCTATCTTTATTAAGGATGCTTTTCCCATGGTATTTTATTCCACTCGTTTATCTCATGTACGGATTCACGGGTTTTATCGCTTCTCCAGATCTCGACCTACCTGAAACAGTCAGAAGTATCAATATTGAAATAACTTGTATGTGGAGATGTTCACATAACAAGCCGACGGCAGCGAAGACACGTAATTACATCGACCTGCACGCAGTAAGTCGGACAAGTATTGGATTTGGTCACTTTACTTGCCGATTTTGGTTTAGTATTTATGCTTTTCGTTTCGGCTTTGCATCTTATTCTAATGCGGATAATATTTGTTGGAATTGTGGCTTTGTTGGCACGCTTTCTCGTTCAGTATTATATTGGCAAATGAATTGTTTTCATATATATCATTATAATTATTACCTTTTCATTGGACTCGTGGTAAATGTCAAAGAATGATATATCTTTTAAATCGGAATACAATGAGAAAAGCTGATATATGACATTCATGACGTCCCTTTAAAAAAATAACAAAATAAAACAACTTAAAAATAAACTACTCCCTGAATAAAATATTTTTTCGTGTTTAATCTTTCATATATTGGATTAAACATCTTATATACATTATATTTAATGGATTTATTTTTTTATAACTATAGTTGTAAGAAAACAAAAAAAAAATAATAATAATCAACATAACCCTTGCAAATTTGAACAATCGATCGGGACTGTTTCATTGAACCTGTACTTGATTTTACGGATAGTTTAAGTTTGATAACGGTGGATTTTATATTCGGGATGTTATAAACGTTGAAAAATATTAATTTTTAATACTTATTGATGTAGATAAGACAGTAACATAATAAGTTAATGCATTTTTTATGTTATCTTTCCGGACTCAACTTCTAAGTTATCCATGATCATGTAGGGTACCCTTTATTCTAGTTAATTTTTTCACAAAGAGGTAACTTAATAATAATTCAATAAAAATGATAGAACATACTGTAGAATAACCAGATGCAAAACCAGCTAATATATTACTATACATTTACCCCGAAAATGATATCTGCAGTACCAGGCATCATTTCTTACACGATAGGGTGCGAGTACTATTCACACATTAACGCAGCACTATGATTTTCGAGATATGTCACACCCCCTAGAGGATTCGTGCAAAGGGATCATAATTAACACTTTGTTATAGTAAGTGCGTGAAACGTGAATAATATTTTTAACAGATATTGCTCAAATCAACCTAAAATTTGGCTGTATTTCAGTACAAAAGACTTTATATTATATGATATAAATCAGAAAGAATGGATATATGTTTCTGCGATAACCAAGCTATTTAAACTTTTTTTTATACTATTGGATTACAATGTAAACACAAAACAGTACGAACATATATTCCTGGTTCATTCGGTTCAGAACTCAATGTTATTGGTCGAAAACTAAATGCAAACTTAAATATGAGTTTGAAGGCCAAAATCATTGAATTTTTCTTAGTCTATCAGGAAAACACTCGGCTCTTTTCTCAGTAATTTATGTAGGAGCTTGTTGGTATCGAACGAAACATGATATTTACAAGTTATTTCGAGTTTGTTTAAATATGATTTTTAACAGTATTTTGACCGTGTTGACCATTGTTCAGATTTTGGATCTTTGTAAAAACGAAGTTTTAAATTGAACTAAAATACGATTATGAATGCCAGTTAATTCGAAACCTTTTTTTAAAGTAAAGATGAATAAAAATTGAAAGGAAACTGTCTCCTAAATGAGGTAATGTTTAAAAATTCATATGTTGAGAGGATTTCTTACAGGGGAGAAAATAAGAAAGATATACACTATCAAACGCAGATTTAAAAATCATACTGTCTTCCGATCATCCTCTAATTCGTACAAATATATGTTTTTCTTATATTCATTCTTTAAATAAAAAATTTATAATTTATAATATATGCAGGTCGTGAGTTCGCAGTGTTCGCACGTGTTTACAAACGTTCCGCGCGCTCGCGTAATACACAGACGGCAAACCGTTACTACAGGGCCTGGGCCCTGTAAA